>JAJPUD010015745.1:0-14925 GCA_023553655.1 Myrmecobius fasciatus | reverse complement strand
GCAAATTTTCAAATTATTATCTTCAAACTATTCAGTTTGTGGCTTAAATAATTGTTTATTGGCTTGATGATGATAAACTATCACTGTCAGTCTACTATCCAAATCCATTTTGTAACTGAAATGATAAACACTTTTTCCACTTGAGTTTGCCTATGTGAATAATTAGACAAAATTCTGTCTATTCTGAGTCTTGTTTTGACACAGTCACCCATCAACAAGAGCATCTGGAAGATCTAGAAAGTCCTCTTCATTTTGGAGTTTGGCAGGATACCCTGTATGACAATGGTGAACTATACTTAACTCACCTTATTTTGTGTCTCAACAGCATTGAGCAGAGATATATAGATCCAAGTTTTCTTTTTCTATTTATCATAACATTATCCATGACAAGAACACATGACTGACTGGATAATATATTGTTGGAGATGACTCTTTCTTGAAAATTAGTAAATAGTAAAGAAAATAGACTCTTAAAATCTTTTTGTTTCAGTCAATTCTTTGTGTAGATGTGTACTACAGAAGAGTATACTTGAGTGCTTGTCTCTTTCATTACCATATACCTTATTGACAGGGTTTTCTATATTTGAACAAAATGTTTTTTTGTGTGTTTGTGTAAAATTCTGATTCAATGTCTTTGCAAATCATCCCCTTCACACTGTCATATTGGTAGTAGGTATCAATATTAAATAGATTTATAAACAGAGACATAGATGATAAATATATAGATATTCTTGTATATCTATATAAAATGCATAGCAGTATTTCATGTATATATGTATGGATTTAGAGATGTATAAATGCAAATATAGATAGATATGCAACTTTATATTGACCATAATGCTACTTTCATATGCCTTTTATAAATATTCTCACTTATGTATAGGAAATTCAACTTCTTATTGCTCCTGCAGGGGTTTTCATCTGCATATATATATATATATATATATATATATATATTTTTTTCATGTCTAGTGATCCTTTTTAAATTTACCTTCCCTAAGGTCATTTCCAATTCCTCATATAGGACATTGGGTATTGAGTGTTTAGACTCCAATGTGATCATTTTATTTTTGTTTGTTTGGTTTTTTTGGTCATTTTATTAACAGTGATGATGAAAATATATAATTTTCAAAATGCTGGAAAATCTGTTTCATTTAGTATTTATTAAATCCTTTTCAGTTGATAAGATCTATTGAAGCCTCATGTCAACCATTCTGAAAAATTGTTTTTCCTCTTCAATTATTTTCAGTTTTGTGAAGCAAACCCTCCATTATCCACTTCTATGAGATTTTTCTGATAAGACCTAATAATTACTAGCATTTAGGCAGTATCTTAAAGCTAAAAAAGTACTTTATAAATGTTCACTCATAGAGTTGTACACAAAATTGATATAGACTTTGACCACTATCCTAAGTATTAGCTACATGGGGCAGTTTTAAGGCTTTTTGGCCTCCTTTTGGGGCAAGTTCTTTTCAAACACCCATGACAATTATGATAATTTAAGTTTTCATTGGGCTTACCCATTTTGTTCAGTATTTCTTTATGTTAATCAAGACCTCTTTTTCATCTTTAACTTTTTTCTAATATGATGCCAATTTTGATCCATTCTAAAACTTGCCAATAATCTTACTTCAGAGATTGATTACTCCAAAAATATTACACTTTTTGAAACTAGTCATTTGTATGGATCATGAGAGCTTCAACTTCATTTTGTTCTGTGTTCAATATTCAGTCAAATCTGGTATCTTCTAACTCTATTCTTAAAGAAAATATTAATGATAAACAAGCATGAACTACTTACTTTTGACATCTTTCATCTTTTAAAAAAATTCTGGGTGAGCCCTTTTTCAATATATTTTCCTTCTCACTGTTACAATTGACATCAATAAGAAATTCATTTTTAAAAGAATAAATTACATTATATCTATAAATTGCATAGTTAAACTTTTTTTGTATTCCAGTCATTTCTGAATCTTCCTTACCCCTTTGGGGGCTTTCTTGGCAAAGATACTGCAGCAGTTTGCCAATTCCTTCTCCAACTCATTTTAGAGAGGAGGAAACCAGAGTGAAATGACTTGTCCAGAGGTGGATAGTAAGTCTGAGGTAAGATTTGAATTCATGTTTTCCTGACTAGAGGCCTAGTCTTATATCTCCCATACCACAACTAACTTTAAAACTTTAAAACATTATTAAGTGCCTATTATTTTTCATAATGATAATGGTAATTGTAATTATTATTTTTTCATTATATTTGAGCATTTGTCATGTTTTCTCAAGAGCTTTAAATGTGAAACAGCATTTTAAACTTCATTCTAGTGATTCTAGGCAGCCAGAGAAATTCATTGAGTGAAAGGGGCAGGGAATGGGATGTGATATGATCTATATTTTATGAATATCACTTCAATAACTGAATGGAAAATAGATTGGAATGGAGAGAGACTTGAGAGACCAGGCATGAGGTGATGAAGGTCAGAACTAGAATGGTGATTGTATCATAGGAAGGAAGGGGATATATTTAAGATGTGTTGCAAAATCTTGGCAAAATCCGGGATATGGCGATCGAAAATAATTGAGAAGTCCAGGAATCCTAGATTGTGATACTGAGGGATTGGAGATATGGTGTTGGTCTCTACAGTAATGGGGAAGGAAGGAAAAGTAGTGGGGTGCTAAAGGGGAAAGAAAATAAATAGTTTTGGATATAATGAGTTTGCGATGTCTACTGGTCATCCATTTTGAGATGTATGAAAGATATTTAGAGATATGAGATTAGAGGTCAACAAAGAGGTTGAAACAAAGTAATATATACATTTCAAAGTTTTGAATATGGAAAAAAGGAGGAAAAAAGTCATCTTATGCTGTAATTTTAATTTTGTTTATACACATACACACATACACACACATTCATGCACATACACCCCCACACAGACTTTTCCCTCTACCATTCATCTGAAAGAGAAAGTCAAAGAATCTTAGGCTGGATAAATTAACAAGAGGGGGGAGGAAAGATATTCTCAAGCCTAGTAGATTCTTATCAATTTAGAAAAAAAAAAGACAATTTCTTTTCTGATGCTGATTTGGCTGCAATGTAGTCATTGTCTGATGATCTGGAAGACTCAAAGACTTCTAACTGTGTCAGGTTGATGTCTATAGCCAATCCTATGCCCTTAGTAATTAGCCTGTTGTGTTTTTTAAAATAGTAATAATAAAAATAATATGAGTATGCAAATAGTAGATTCTGGGACTATATTGCACTCCAAAATATTTGCCTCTAGTACTTAGTAATGTCCTAAACAGGAATGCTCATGATAGCCAAAGAAATAATTATGGGAAAAAACTTTAATGACATTTTAAAAAATTGTCAATTTTTCCACTAATGTAATAATTGGATTCCTGTGGAGGTAACATGGGAGAGGATCATCTTTTCAGAAAAAAATGTAGCAAGATTCTACCCAATGTAACATACATCAAGTCTGATATGATTGAGGGGCAACTAACCTTACTACAATGATCCTTATTTTCAATGACCCTCTCAGTTAAATATAAAGCATTTATTAAGTGCATACTGTATGCCGGGTACAATACAAAAAGCAAAACAGTCCTGTCCCAAAAGAAATTACATTATAATGGAGGAAATAATATAAAAAATGAAGGTGAAAAGAGAGAGGGGAGTGGAGTAGATAAATTTCCAGGCTATGACTGAGAAAGCTTCAATCTCAACATAAGAATGAGCTTTGGCTGGCTTGGACTACCTCCTTAAATTACTAGGGAGAAGATATTCAGTCAGTGAAAGAAAAGGAGGGAAAGGATTGTAACGCTTGAGGAAACTTCCAGAATGGAGAAATTTCTGGGACATGGTACGGAGATTCTGGAATATAGCTTGAAGAGGAAGCACAAATGAACATTTTATAGGAAGATGCAGAATTTCAATTGAAGACAGAATCTGGAAGGAAACTATTCCTGATGGCCCTTCACCTGGCATTTACCAGTAACAATCACTACTACTGATGAGCAGTGTTTATAACAGCTTAGTAAAAACAAAGGCTCAAAGGATATTACATAGTCCATCCAAATGTCCCACAGAAAACACAAATACATAATATATATGCATATATATATACATAAACAATCATTTTCTATGTTTCTTATGCTGTTTCCTCATGTTTTATTTTTAAATCATGTTTTCTGACTGATTAGAGAGTAAATATATATCCCGTAGAAAGTTCCTCATTGCAAAATTATGGATCATTAGAGATAATATATAAAATATATTTAATCACCAATAAAATGTTTTGCTTTCACTTTTATTAACCTCCCCTTTTATTTATAGAATTTCAAATTTAGTTTTTAATTGTTATTTTTAAATTTGCTCTTTTGTTAGCTTTTTTAGTTACAAACATGATTTATTGATCTATTTTTCTATTGTATGCAAGTAAGTATATATAGATATAAAATTTCCTCTAATAACCACTATAACTATATCCCATAAAGGTTGGTATGTTGTCTCACTTGTCATTCTCGTGGATGAATTATTGATTGTTTCTATGATTTGTGGTTTCACCCACTCATTCTTTAGATTATTCAGTTAATATTTAGTCTATTTTTCCCTGGTCTTTTATTGCATGCATTTTTTAATTGCATCACAATATGAGAAAAATGCATTTACTACTTCTGGATTTCTGCATTAAATTTTGAAGTATTTGAAGTATTTCAGGTAAATTTGAAATATTATGGTCTAATACTTGGTCAATTTGTGTATAGGTTCCATGTACTGCCAAGAAAAAAAAATATTCCTTTCTGTCTCCATTCAATTTTCTCCAAAGGTCTATCATTCCTAACTTTTCTAGGATTCTATTTACTTTTTTAACTACTTTTTAATTAAAAAAAATTAATCTAGTTCTGAAAGAACAAGGTTGAGATTCCCCCCAGTATCATTTTGTTGTCTATTTCTTCTTGCATCTGTCTTAAGTTCTCCACTAGGAATTTGAATGCTATATCATTTGGAGTGTGTATGTATATACATTTATATAATTGTATATATATGTATATATATGTATGTATTATGTATATAAAACAATTTCAGAGGCTTAATCTGCTGTTGATTTGAGGGAAACTTAGGGGAGGTCACATATAGATGTCTCTACCTCCACCATCTTGATTCTGCCCTCAATGGATTCTTTCAATGAGTATTTCCCCCTTTGTTTGTAGAATATCAGGGAAGTTTTCCTTGATGATTTCTTGTGGAATGCTATCCAGGCTCTTTTTTTTTGGTCATGGCCTTCAGGTGGATCAATAATTTTTAATTTGTCTCTCCTGGATCTAATTTGTAGGTTGGCTGTTTTTCTAATGAGGATTTTCCACATTATCTTCCACTTTTTTCATTCTTTCTAGTTTGTTTTATGGATTGTTTATGTATCCTAGAGTCACTAAGCTTTCATTTGCCCTGTTTTACCTTTTAATGTGTAATTTTCTTCAGTTAGCTTTTCTGCCTCTTTTTCTGTTGGGTTAATTCTACTTTTGAAGGTGTTATTTTGTTTAGTGATTTTTTTGCACTTGGCCAATTGTACTTTTTTAAAGAATTGCCTTTCTATTCCAATCTGTTGACTCTCTCTTCTATACCTTTTATTTCTTTTCTCATTTTTTTTCCTTTTCCCTCTCTTATTTCCCTTTTAAAGTCTTTTATGAGCACTTCCAAAAATCTTCTTTGATCTTGAGACCAATTCATATCACTCTTGAAGAGTGTCTCTATGGATATTTTGTCCTCATCTGAGTTGGTGTTTTGGTCTTCCCTGTCAGCATAGTAACTTTAATGGTCAAGGTTTTTTCTGTTTTTTGCTCATTTTCTTTCCTTTTCTTTGGTATTTCCTTTTATTTTACTTTTATGGTAGAACTCTGCTCCTGGGGTGAAGAGGGCATTGTCTCAAACTTCTTATGCAACTCTGAGTCTTAGTTTTAAGCAGAGGAACCCTTTGTGTTTTTAGGAAATAAATTTGCCTGGTCTTTTCAAGAAACAGCCTGGTTTCACAGAGATTGTCTTCTGAGCTGGGACTGGAAGTTGCTCCACTGATCTGCTCCACAACTGAGGCAGGACTGAGAGTCTCATTTGTTCTGGCTTTCCCAGAGTCTATCAGAGTTGGGTTCAACATCTTTTTCAGCCCAGTAAAATGACCTTCCTTGAATTCATTCCAATCTCTCTTGAGCTAAACAGTAGTTTCATTCCATCAGACTCTGTTCAGAGGCTTGATTTTATGTGTTTTTTGCTGTAAACTAGGGGAGCTTAAACAGCTTCCTGGCTTATTCTGCCTTCTTGGTTCTACCCCATGATTTTTGCTCCAATTCTGACCTAAGAGTCATGAGAACTACATTAACTTTTACCTACAACTTTCTATTCATATAATTAACTAATCAATCAATCAATAATTTTTCAATGCTTATTGTGTGTCTGGGACAGTTAGGTGATGCCACGGAAAGTGTAAAGCCTAGAATTGGAAGGTACATTTTTCTAAGTTTAAATCCAGTCACAAGCACCTATTTTTGTGTGAATCTGCACAAGTCACTTAATTGTGTTTGATTCAGTTTCCTGAGAATCTAGAGAAGTAAATGGCAAACCACTCCAGTGTCTTTGCCAAAAAGCTAAACAAAACAAAATACCAAATGACTTCACAAAAATTCAGACATGACAGAAAGCAACTGAACAACAACAAAAGTGGATAGAGTGTCAGGTATAAAATCAGGAAAATAAACAGTTCAACTCTGAGCTCAGACACTTAGTAAGTGATTGGCCCTATACTTGCCACTTAAGCCTGTTTGCCATCATTTCCCCATCTTTAAAATGAGCTGGAGAAGGAAATGACAAACCACTCCAATATCTTTGCCCAGAAAACCCCAAGTAGAGTCACAAAGACAGAAACATATAAACAACATGGGTGTGGCTACACTGTGCAAAATCACAGAGATACAAATTAAAAGAATGGAACAATCTCTATTCACAGTGATCTTATAGTTTAATGAGGAGGGAAGACAAGAAGTACATATTACATAAATTGTAGACTACATAAAAGTTTTTTTCAAATGACATAACTTTGGATGAACCAATGACTGAGTGGATCAGGAAAGGTTTCATGGTGAAGATAATGCCAGAGTATTATTTAAAAGGAAGAGAAGAACTTTCTGAATATACTCTATAAAGTGAACACATTCCAAAGGAGATGGAGAGATAGTGCAAAGGTATAAGCAAGATAACCAAGTACCAAATATTTATTTAGCACTTGCTATATGCCAATCATAGTACTAATCATGGGATAAAAAAGAAAGGCAATAAGATGTCTATTTCCTGCCCTCAACGCAAGTATGTATGAATGGTTGAACTAAACACATGAAAGGAAACCAAAATGAGTGACTGAAGTATGGGCCAATTATTTTCTCAGAGGCATATTGACAATCACTGGAGTTTCAGTAGCACAGCAGGGAAGGCAATGAAGGGCCCTCAACATGCTCCCCTCCTCAAAATGGTCCACCTGAAAGAAAATTAGCTAATGGCAAAAAAGGACTAAGAGGCAGAAGTGTATTCTAGAAGTCTCCCTGATGCTGAGAAAAGTTATAGATTTAAAAAGTAGCTAAGGCAAGGAGTTAACCTCCAGGGAATAACTATCAACACATCTGGGTTCTTCCCCAAAAATGGAGGATACAAAAAGAATTACAAATTAAAGAAAGGGGACAGAGAAGTATGATTCAGGATAAGAAGGTCTCAGGCACTATGTGGACTAGACAACTGAGTCATGGAGATGTAGTTTGAGAGTTAGAAGAAAAGCCAGGTTGCAAGATGTTTGATTGTAGTATTAAGGAGAAAATATCACCACTGAGTTCTGTAACAAGTAACCATTGATGAAATACTTCATTAAAATTGTGTAGGTTAAAACCTAAGTTTTATTGTGCTTGAGTATAAATAATTGCCAACTCCAATTAGGGTTTTAACAAAGGTTATGCAGATACCAATTATATCAGAAAGAGAAATAATTTCTGATCATATAGCAATTTTATTCATACTCTTAGACCACAAAAGTTGCAAAAGGCTTAACCAGAATCATAACTTCATCCATTCTCTGATGAAACAGATTTAGTTTAATAGACTTTATGGGTAAGCTAAGTCAAGCTACAAATGAAACTTTTGAGAGTTTGTTGAGAGTTTGAAATGAACTGATTGGGAAGGAAAATTTACTTGCCATGAACAACCCCAGTTTGAGAGCTGTTTGAGATCTTTCAAACTTCCCAAAATACTTTGTGAAATGTTTGCTGCAGTTCTCTTATCTCAGGAAATGTTTGATATCTTCAGTAAATTTTAACATTTCATGTTTCAGCCAGCTCAATAACCTAACAAGGAAAAAATGGTCCTGAATCCCACCTAAGGAAGATTGATAAAAATAAATCAAAATTATCTAATGATAGCAGTTTTAAAATTAAACAGAAGAGATTATGTTTCATTTTAGAATACTTCAAAAGACACTAGAATCACATGATCAGCTCTGTTGTCACCAATGTGGAAGACATACTAGAATGAGCATACAGAGAGTCTTAAAAAAAGGGAAACCAATTGGGGATGTCATTGAAATAAGCTAGGTTAGAGTTGTTGTGGGGTTGAACTAAGATGGTACCAAATCATGTATTCTTTTGGCCTCAACTTCCTAATATGTGAAAATTGAGGATTGAACATTTTGGTATCTCTTTAGCTATTTAGTGAATACCATAGACTTCCTCTGTTCATGACAGAGAATGAACCACTCTATTACTAACAAGAGTCCTCAGCCAATAAGCACATTTGTGATGTTTATTTTCAATTATTTTAGAACATGGCAAAGGCTGCCAGGATGTCAGTTTTATAGAGAAAATATTCAAGAACCCAGGCTCATCCCCATACTCCAGGAAGTCTTCACAGAAGTCTTCTATTAATTCATTCTTATATTGTTTTAATAAAGACTGTGGATATACTTTCCATGACATGAACATAAAGGGTTTTTAGGAGATACTTAAGTGATAAGATAGGATATCCTTGATTCTGAAGCAACTTTAATTGTAAGCATGGATAGAAAATGACTTCTCTGAGAGAATTCAGATGCTTTTCAGCCTCTCCTCCCTTTCTGCATGTGCCTAATTTGTTTTCTGAAACCAGAACTCTCCTTATCTGGCAAAAAAAAAAAAAAAACTAACATAAAAGAAAAAACTTTTTAATTAGGAGAATTCTGGGAAAATGGAGGTGTAAGTCAGAAAATTCCAAGCTCTGCATATTTCCTCCACAAACAAAACAAATTTATGCCTCGGGGCAAGCATAGACCAGTGAAAAAAACAAATGAACATTATTGCTAAATTTTAAAATAGCCAGATCAAAAAGAAAATGTTACAAGAAATAAACAAACAAAACAAAAACAATCGAAATATGCTAGAGCTGAATTACAATTATACAGCATTTATCAGCAGCTACAATAAAACACTCTCGGTTCTGAAATAATATGTTACCAATCAAAAGAACTAGGTCCGGGTCTAAAAATATCATATTTAGCAAAACTAACAATATTATTGGAAAAAAATAGCCTCTTTAATTAACCATGAAAGATTAGGCTTCGAATGAAAGTTTCCTAAGAAAACAGGAATCCAGGGATTCATAGTAATTCATACTAATGGGTGCATGTGACCCACAGTGGATTCATTAAAAAGATCTGGCTTTGCTCATGCAGCAGAGTAGAAAAGAGGGCAGCAAGAGACCAAATAGGTATAGCCTGAGCATTCTAGAGGTAGTGTAGTAGAACAATTGCTAAACCTGATACCAGGAACATCTGAGTTCAAATTTGACCTTAAGCATTTACTAGTTGATTAAATCTGAACTAAATCTCTTGTCTGTTTAAGTTTTTTCATCTGTGATCACCTGAGTTAGTTTTAGAAATTTTAAACTGTTACATAAATGTTAAGTTGTTATAGCTATTATTATACTTGGGATACCTGCTATAGGAAAAGAAAATTGTCCTCTATACAATTCAAAAATCATTTGCAATATTTTATCTGAATAGTTTTGTACATGATTTGAGTACAGTAAGGAAGCTCTTTGAACAAATATGTGTTCATATGTTTGTTTGTTTGTTTGCTGAGGCAATTGGGATTGTGACTTGCCCAGTGTCACACAGCTAGGAAGCCTTAAGTGTCTGAGGCCATATTTGAACTCAGGTCCTCCTGACTTTAAGGCTGGTGCTCTATCCACTGTGCCACCTAGCTGCCCCTGTTCATATTTTTTTTTTTTTTTTTTTTTTGCAGAAGTACTTGGCCCTAATGAATCAAGCACTGACCTTGGAGTCATAATCTCTCTCACATGTATTGGCTGGTTGACCAAGGCAAGTCATTTAATCTGGAAGTGGGCAGTCAACCTTGAAATTTTAGAGGAATTCCTTCCCAAATCACACATTCACCAAAGTTGAGAGCTAGACGAGTCCTTAGTGGCTAATTAATTTAATACTCAAGGAACTCTGAAAATTGTTACCAATCTCCTTATTTTATAAATAAGGAAACAAGCTAATTAATTTAATACTCAAGGAACTCTGAAAATTGTTACCAATCTCCTCATTTTATAAATAAGGAAACAAGCTACAGAAGGGCTAAGTGACTTACCCAGGATCACACAACTAGTAAATATCTTTGGCCAGATTTGAATTCAGGAAGATGACTCTTCTTTACTACTGGCATTCTATCCACTTAGCAAGCTAGCTGTCCTCAGAGATGGAGGACCTGGTTCAAATGCTGATTTATGTCCTTACTCTCTGTGAGAACTTGGCTAAGACATTCAGTTTCTTTATCTGAAATATGAGAGGACTAGACCGGATTGCCTCTAAGATTCCTTCTAGTTCTGTTTATTTCTCTTTTTGAAATGGAAAAATGATCATAGTGGGGAAGTTACTTTCCCTCACTCACTCAACTATTACTACAAGTATGGTTAAGTGACTTGTCTGGGGCATTCAGCCAATAAAAAGTCAAGATCCCAAGGTCAGTGCCTGATTCACTAGGGCCAAGCCCTTCTGCAAATACATATGAACATATTTCTACTAATTTAGTTTCCTTTCTATGCTCAACCCAAACTGAACAAAACTATATAGAGATTAAATGTTGCAAAGGATTCTTGAAAAACATTGAGACTAATTTTCTTTTCCTATAGCTGTTAATACAGACTGAGATTTCTAGGTGCTGTGTCATACTTTTGATTTGTACCATGCTTGTTGTCTGCTAAGCCTTTTAGATCATTTCTCCTTAAGTACCTACAACCCTATTGCCATGACTATCCCACAGTATTCTCACACCTGAGCAAGAGGAAAAGATGCTGACCTTCCCTCTCAATTTCTCTAGCCCAATTCCATCTAAGTGGAACAATCTTGCTTCTTTTCAGACATTTCACAGACTGTCATATTACCATTATAGAGAATATCATATTATCATGGATTGTCCAGTTGCAGAGAATAATATCTGCATCAACTTTTGGGGTAAAGTAGAATAAATCTTCCTTCCATGGACTAAGCAAACATTAAAGAAAATAATGTTGCCTGGAGATGGTGAGGCAAGAAAAATGAGTCTGAATATTTAGGTAGCTTTGATTAGGAAAAAAAAAAAAACTCAATCATTTGCTATTCTGGCTGATTGATTGTTCCATATTTGTACCAAAACTAGGGGATGTGCTCGTGAAGGAAGCTGCAAAAACCTTCATAATTCATCACATTGAGTAGTATGCCTAAAATGGGAAAATTAGGAAGGCTTGGTGATCAGTTTTGATGGCCCAGTGCATCCAAGTGCACGATGTACTTTGTCATAATGCTAAATTAAGAAGGCAGCATATAAATGAGTCAGAGATAATTTAGGTAGGTTCAAATCTTATCTTCAATGCTTTCTATTTATGAAATTATGGACAATCACCAGCTCTTTGAGATAATTCCTCATCTAAAAAACTATGTACAGAGTGCATGCTAAACAATGAAATTGAGATATTTAAATAAAATAGCATATATTAAGTTATTTTCAAGCCTTAAAGTGGCATAGACGTGAGTTATTGAGATCTTTTTTATGTAAAGAGAAAGGGGAAAGCCCCTCATATTGAGTGGACACTGATGGTAAACAGTTATAATTATGTGAGTCTAAAATTGGGCAAATATCACAACATTGTTGGATGACACATGGTATGTGTCATGGATAAGTTCACAGAGCTATAGAAATATGTGTTTATGGTTATGAATTTTTTTATAGACATCTCCCTTGAATCTCACGAATCTCATGATCCTTTGGATCCTGAAGTGTGTCCTGGAGAGCTGAGGTACCTCAATGTATTCTAATAGGTAGAGCAATTAATCAATGCGCAAGGATTTGTGAAGTGCTTGCCATGTGTTGGCATTGTCCTAGGTGCTAATCATATAATTCAGTCTGACACTTCTTTTGGATTAAGTAACAACTACATTTGACCCAATGCCAGGCTATTATTGTAATTTTATATATGCATAGAGAATTAAAGAATCTGAGAGTGGGGGGTGAACCCTTGAGGTCAGATAATCCAACATATACCCCCCAAAAATCTTCTATATCATACACCTGAAAAGTCATCACCGAGGCTGTTCTTTAAAAAGTTCCACTGAAAGGAAATCAAGTACCTCTTGATTTCATCCAATTTGGTTTTGTATGGGGTTCTAATTCAAATTGTTCTGGAATTTATTTATTTATTTTTTTGCTGAAACAATTGGGGTTAAGTGACTTACCCAGGGTCACACAACTAGGAAGTTTAAAGTGTCTGAGGCTGGATTTGAATTCAGGTCCTCCTGACATCAGGTCTGATACTCTATCCACTGTGCCATCTAACTGCCCATGGAATTTATTTCTAAATGTGGAGATGTTCAATACAGTTGATTAATCTTGAATAATTATAATTAATTAAATTCATAATATTAAGATTTTGATCATAATTTTAAGAATAGATTGCTTATGTATTAATCTTTTTAAAACACCCAGGACAAAAACAAAACAAAACAAATTAAAAAAAAAAACAGCATCAAGCAACAGGTTTTTTGAGATATGTTCAAGTAGCACAAAAGTTTATCCATATTCCTGAATTAGTGCTCTGTTCTTCAACTCCTAGTTGTACTTTCAGTCACAAGGGAAATGAATTAATGATTCTGAAAGTGAAAGCCAGCAACAAGTTTCCTTTTGTAGCCAAAGAATGCTCCTGAATTGTTCCAGAATTGACAGAATCAACTTTGGCATCCTTTCCCAGTAGAAAAAGGGGCAGTAAAAAAAAAGTCAGAAACTATACGAACTAAACTACAAAACACTTTCCACACAAATAAAATCAGACCTAATCAATTGGAAAAACATTTAGCGCTCATGAGTAGGCCGAGCGAATATAATAAAAATGACAATACTACCCAAAATAATGTACTTATTTAGTGCCATACCAATCAAACTCCCAAGAAATTATTTTACAGATCTAGAAAAAATAGTAGCAAAGTTTATTTGGAAGAACAAAAGGTCAAGAATTTCAAGGGAATTAATGAAAAAAAAAAAAGACAGATGAAGATGGCCTTGCTGTACCAGACCTAAAACTATATTATAAAGCAGGGGTCATCAAAACCATCTGGTACTGGCTGAGAAATAGAGCAGTCGATCAGTGGCATAGGATAGGATATCAGGATAATCTAGGTAATAACTTTAGCAATTTAGTGTTTGATAAACCCAAAGACCCCAGCTTTTGGGATAAGTACTCACTATTCGGCAAAAACTGCTGGTAAAATTGGAAACTAGTGTGGAAGAAATTAAGGCTGGATCCACACCTAATACCACATACCAAGATAAGATCTAAATGGGTTCATGATCTAGATATAAAGAGTGATATTGTAATCAAATTAGAGGAACATAGGATAGTTTACCTCTCAGACCTGTGGAGATGGAATAAATTTATGCCCAAAGAAGATCTGGAACTCTTAATTGAATAACAGATAGATAATTTTGATTATATTAAGTTAAAAAGTTTCTGTACAAATAAAACTAATGCAGACAAGATTAGGAGGGAAGCATCAAATTGGGAAATCATCTTTAC
Source organism: Myrmecobius fasciatus (assembly GCA_023553655.1). Classification (NCBI taxonomy): domain Eukaryota; kingdom Metazoa; phylum Chordata; class Mammalia; order Dasyuromorphia; family Myrmecobiidae; genus Myrmecobius; species Myrmecobius fasciatus. The sequence continues at coordinate 824 of JAJPUD010015745.1, read as the reverse complement.
ATTTAATGGTTCTGATAAAGGCCTCATCTCTAAGATATATAGAGAACTGTCTCATATTTATAAGAATTCAAGCCATTCTCCAATCGATAAACGGTCAAATGATATGAACAGACAATTTTCAGATGATGAAATTAAAACTATGTATAATCATATGAAAAGGTGCTCCGAATCACTATTGATCAGAGAAATGCAAATTAAGACAACTCTGAGGTACCACTATACACCTGTCAGATTAGCTAAAATGACAGGAAAGGATAATGACAGGTGTTGGAGGGGATGTGGGAAGACTGGGACACTGATGCATTGTTGGTGGAATTTCAATGGATCCAGCCATTCTCAAGAGCAATTTGGAGCTTTGCTCAAAAAAGTTATCAAACTGTGCATACTCTTTGACTCAGAAGTGTTTCTATTGAGCTTATATCCCAAATAAATCATAAAAGAAGGAAAGGGCCCCACATGTGCAAGAATGTTTGTGGCAGCTCTTTTTATAGTGGCTAGAAAGTGGAAACTGAATGGATTCCCTTCAATTGGAGAGTAGCTGAATAAATTATGGTATATGAATGTTATAGAATATTATTATTCTGTGAGAAACGACAAGCAGGACGATTTCAGAGAAGCCTGGAGAGACTTGCATGAACTGATGCTGAGTGAAGTGAACAGAACCAGGAGATCATTATTCACAGCAACAACAATACTATATGATGATCAATTCTGATGGATAAGACTATCTTCAACAATGAAATGTCTCAAACCAGTTCCAATTGTCCAGTGAAGAAAGCTATATACACCCAGAGAGAGGGATGTGAAATGTAGACCACAACATA
>JAJPUD010015744.1:22520-36375 GCA_023553655.1 Myrmecobius fasciatus | reverse complement strand
ATCTAGCTTACCTTTGGTGTCTGTGGTCTGAGAAAACTGCTACTGCTATCACTGATTCAGTTATTCCAAGGCTTATGCCAAGTTTGCTAAGGTAGGAACTGGGTTGACATAGCCTGAGCTATTGGGACAGACCTTTCCAATCAGGTTTCCTAGTTGAAAAACTAGGGCTGGAAAACTTTCATTCTGTCTTTTTGTGAGTTCTGATATTCTAAAATATATATTAAAGTCATTATTGGTATAATTCTTTGTAACATGTTATAAATACTAAAAATGCTGCCTAAAATATAAGGACTAACATTTTTATTAAAAAGCTTGCAGCTATTTTATTTGTATAACATATATATGGGTAGTTCCCCAACATTGATCTTTACAAAGCTTTCCATTACAAATTTTACCCCCAGTCCCCTCCCCTCCCCTAGATGGCAGGAAGTCCACTACATGTTAATAATGTTGAAATGCTTGACAAGTTATGCAAGAAAAATCCTATCTACAAGAAAAAAAAAAAGAATCAGAGAAAGGCAACACAATGCAAGCAAATGTCAATAGAGATCATGAAAATGTTATGTTGTGGTCCATATTTCATTTCCCTCTCTCTGGGTGTATATGGTTTTCTTCAGTGAACAATTGGAACTGGTTTGAGACAATTCTTTGTTGCAGAGAGCCATGTCCATCAGAAATGATCATCATGTAATACTGTTGTTGCTGTGTATGATGATCTCCTGGTTCTGCTCGTTTCACTCAGCATCAGTTCATGCAAGTCCCTACAGGCCTCTCTGAAATCGTCCTGCTGGTCATTTCTTACAGAGCAATAATATTCCATAACATTCATATACCATAATTTATTCAGCCACTCTCCAATTGATGGGCATCCATTCAGTTTCCAGTTTCTAGCCACTACAAAAAGGGCTGCCACAAACATTCTTGCACAGGTGGGTCCCTTTCCCTCCTCTAAGATCTCTTTGGGATATAGGCCCAATAGAAACACTGCTGGGTCAAAGGGTATGCACAGTTTGACAACTTTTTGAGCATAGCTCCAAATTGCTCTCCAGAATGGTTGGATCCGTTCACAGTTCCACCAACAATGTATTAGTGTCCCAGCCCTCCCACATCCCCTCCAATATTCATCGTTATCTTTTCCTGTCATTTTGAACTACCCATATATATGTTATACAAATAAAAAGCTTTAATAAAAAAAAGCTTGCAGCTAGAAAATGATAATTTAGATGGGGCTAACAATTGAAAATAAGACATAACAAATCCATATTTAAAAAAATCTAAAATGTCTGGCTCTCCTCTCAAAATAACATACATTTATATAAGGGTTATTCATTTTATACCTAGAATAGTCTAGTCCTTTGAAATTACTGAATCCAATTTTTTTTCTTTTACACTTAAAGAAGGTGAACACCAGGATGTGAAATGGCTTTTCAATGTTCAAAATCTATTAAATAGATGATCTGGGAATGGAATCCTTGTATTTGAATTCTAAATTCAATAATCTATCCACATTCCATGCTTTCTTTCTTTTAAACTTTATGTACTATGTAGATAGCTGTACTATACTATATTATATGAAACTTTGCAGACTTTGATAAGTTTTGCTTCTTTTAAAAATAAATAAGGAAACATATATATATATATATATATATATAACATTTTATAATAATTAAGCTACTATGAATTTTACATTATCACCTGTACATCATTATTCAAAATATATTTTATATGTTGAAAACAAGTTTGTTTTTTTTTAATTTAATTTAATTTTTGTTTTCTTCTTATCAGAATAGTATATGCATGGCTGTGACTTGTTCAGGTTCCAATTATCAATAAACAGATAAAGACATGCAATCAATTTATGCCCAGCCATCTAATGACAAGTATTTGTTCCCATCACGAATACAGAGTCCATTACCGGATTCATTTGCAAAGATTTTCCATTTGTAAATTACCAAAAAGACATTTCCTTTTTCTGACAAAATATTTTATAGTATTTTTTCAGATGTATGCAAAAATGTTTCCAACATTCACTTTTGTAAAACTTTGCATTTCAAATTTTCTCCCTCTCCTTCCCCCCTAGCCTCCCCAAGACAGCAATCACAAAAAGTTAAACAAATACAATGCTTCTAAAATATTTTCAAATTCATATTGTGTAAGAAAATTCAGATCAAAAAATGGAAAGAAAACAAAAAATAAAAAAAAAACAAGCAAACAACAAACAATAACAGCAACAAGGTGAAATACTGTATTTTGTTCCACCTTCAATCTTTGTAGTTCTCTCTCTGGATGTGGATAGCACTTCCCCTCAAAATCTATTGAAATTACTTTTAATCCCCTCATTGTTGAAAAGAGAAAAATTTATCACAGTTGATCATCACATAATCTTATTGCTGTATACAATGATCTTTTAGTTCTACTCATTTCACTTAGCATCAGTTCATGTAAGTCTTCCCACATTTTTCTGAAATCAGCCTGCCCATAATTTCTCATATAACAATAAAATTCCATTCTGTTCATTCAGCCATTTTCCAGGTGATGGGCATGCATTCAATTTCAAGTCCCTTGCAACTACAAAAAGGGATGCTACTAACATTTTTACATATGTGGGTCCTTTTCCCTTTTTATGATCTGTTTGGGAAACAAACCCAGTAGAAACATTGCTAGATCAAAGGGTTTGCTTAGTGTTATAGCCTTTTGGGCATAATTCCAAATTTCTCTTTGGAATGGTTGAATCATTTCACAACACCACCGATAATGCATCAGTGTCCCAGTTTTCCCACATCATCCTCCAACATTTAGTATTATCCTTTCCTGCCTCAGTCAATCTGAGAGGTATGAAGTGGTACCTTGGAGTTGTCTTAATTTGCATTTCTCTAATCAATAGTGATCTAGAGTATTTTGTTTTTTCATATGACTGGCAATGGCTCTAATTTTGCCATCTAAAAATTGTCTGTACATAACCTTTGACCACTTATGAATTAGGGAATGACTTGTAGTCTTAGAAATGTGAGTCAATTAGATATATAAGGCGTTTAACTAAAAAAAAAAATTTAAAACCTAAGATTTATCTCCATAAAACAATAAGACAATAAAACAAGACTTTAATATAACTAAAAGTACTTCACAAAGTTTTAAAGAAAACAAGTAGCTTCAAAGAAATCTATTAAGCAATGGATTAAAGTAAAATGATTAAATGATTCATACATTCCAGAAGAACTAAAAATATTTTTCCTGTATTAATTTATAATATCATCATCAAAGAAAATCAAACATCTGAAAGATTCACAAACCGGCCAATTGATTTATATCAGAATTAGTCTACGATTTTCTGAAGGGATTCTATTTGATCACAATCTAAGAAAGTCTGTAATGGAGTAATCCATTAAAGAAGGAATGATCTCTCTGTGGTCCCAACATTATCAAAATTTAACAAAAACTTTAAATGTTAATGCAAGTTTTACAAGTATACATTATAATGTAGTATGTGTATAGTAAAATTATATCAATCAAATACTGCTTTGTCTATCTCTAGTAGGCAATTTTTCCAACAAGGAATAAAATTGTGTTTTTCAGGTGAAGGAATGCAAAATATCAGCAGCCATATGAGAAAGATTCCATGACTATGTCAATGTAAATGAAAGAAAAATAACAACATACAGTTTTAATTGTGTATTTTTTTCATTTACACTGTCATGTTGTTTTTTTTTCTTTAGCCCTATTAATTTAATTTTCCTTCTGATCATATGTATGCTTCTCTATTCATATGGCTATTTTTTCCCACACAACATAATCATAATCCATTATATCCCTGTAACAAAATTCCCTATACTACAGTTTAAAGATACTTTTTCCCCCAATTCATTTATATCTTTGTCTTGTCTGTTTATCTATTTGTCTCTATCTCTGTGTTTCTCCCTCTCCCTCTCCTTCCCTCTCTCTCTATACCCTTCTTTTCCTCTCCCTCTTTCCCTCCTTCTCCCCTTCTCTGTCTCTCTCTTTCTGTCTGTCGTCTCTCTCTCTCTCTTTCAGTCTGTTGTCTCTCTCTCTCTTTCTCTCTCTCTCTCTCTCTCTCTCTCTCTCTCTCTCTCTTTCTCTCTCTTTCTCTCTCTCTCTCTCTCTCTTTCTCTTTCACACACACACACATACATATATGCACACAGACACAAAAACGCGCTGACACACATACTGCTACAAATATGGAGCCTTTTTACTGCCCTGTTAAATTTCTGAGTCAACAGGTGCTCCTCTGACATGATATTTCATATTGTGACTGTCCATTTTCACTGGTCATTATCTGCTCTTGGAATATTTCTCTCTCCTTTATATAGCATTCTTCCTGACTTCCTTCATTTTTCAGCTAAAATTCCATTTTCTATAAAATTTTTTCTAAAACCCTTTGTAATTCTAGTACTTTCTGTTTACAAATGATCAACAATTTATGGTTATGTATATGTCACATAAAACTATAAGATACTTGTGAAGAGGGAGTAGCTTTTGCTTCTCTTTGTGTTTCTAAACTACATAGCACAATGTCTGGCATTTTGTAAAAGCTTAGTACATACTAGCTGGGCATACTGGTCACTAGGGAAAGAGGACAAATGAGGGAAGGAGGACAAATGAGGGAAGGATTTGTGGATGAGAATAAAGGAAGGAGACCATGTGAGACTAAGATTGCTTTAAAGTAGATTAAAAAAATATAAATGATGAGATGTATTATTCACTTTACAGAGAAAGGGAGCAATTTAATTTCCATTAAAGTAGTTGGGAGAATGGCATGATAAGCCTCACCTGGCTTCACTGTAATTTTTATATCAAGATTGCAGGATTTTGTTTCATGGTACAAACTGTGTTTTATAAAAAGTAGAAACAAATAGTGTTGGTTTGACCTTTTTGATGTTCCTTTTACAAGATTTCCTTTTGCACTCTTCTATTTACAGCTTCAGTAGCTTATAACTGAAAAGTGAGCCATCAAAATACAAAACATGTAAGCACTTCAAAAGTACAGTTTCTGTGAAGCATGATACATCCATAATCTTTCACAAATTAAATTCTAAAGGTTAGAGAGAGCTCTGAACAGAGAGAGTTAGCAGGTAAGAGGAAAGCTGAGCCCTAAGGGAATAACAAGTATCTGACTCTATTGTGTTATAATAACCTAGTTTTCTTTAGCATGCTATTCTCATTTTCAGGGCACAAGTAAAATGGATTTTCAGTAGTATTTCCAAATTTCTATGTAATAAAAAGCCAAAAGGTTGTCACCTGAGATCTAGACCTACCCATGCAACAGCAAACAGTTATATAGGAAGTCATTACTTCTCAAATAAAAAAACTTCAGGTAGTTTTTGCCTAAATAAAGAAGATGAATTCAAGTCAGAGTTGGACATCAAGAGATGAAGATGGAAACAACAGAGCAACATCTAGAATTAATAGGAAGAGGGAAAAAAGTATAGGCAGAAAATGTTCTGTGTGATCCCCACAACATTTTTATCAAATGGAATAGGGTTTGGAAATTAAAAGAAAATCATCAAAATATATGCTGGCTATATGTTCTTTTAGAAAGCTCTTTCATCTTTATTGAAACTCATTACAGCAATGATGATCACATTTGCCTTGGAGAAGCAGCACAGCTTGACACCTGAAGACTTATGTTTGGGTCCTAGGTCTATCACTAACTAATGCCCTCCCCAGTTTTCTTATCTGTAAAATGAGGTTAATAATAAAACTATAATGTTTATCCCCTAGGTGCTAAGCGTGGGGATAAGAATTTGATATATAAATACATTGATATTGAGAATTCCCAAATTAAAACAAAGTTACCTTCCTGGTTCCAAGATAATATCACTATAGATCATTTTATTTTAGACATCATAAATATACAAAAAAAAATGAAAAAGCACAGTCAAGCTTACATTCTGCAGGTACTTTGAATATTAGAATGAATCCTATTATTCTGAAGTATCATTATTATCTACCTTTTTATTTATTTTTTCCATTTCAATAACTTTTTATTTTACCAAATATGTGCAAAGATAATTTTCAACATTTTTCTTTGCAAAGACTTGTGTTCTACCTTTTTTCCTCTCCCACCTGCAACCCCTTCCATTGACATCAAGCAATCCAATATGGGTTAAACATGTGTAATTCTTCTAAACATATCCCATACTCATCAAGATGTACAAGAAAAATCAGATCAAAAGTTGAAAGAAAGGAGAAAAAAAGAAAAGAAAAAAGCAAACAATAAGAAAAATTGAAAATACTATGCTTTGATCCATTTTCAAGTCACCATATTTCTCTCTCTGGACATAGATGGCCCTTTCCAATACAAGTCTAATGGAATGGCCTTGCATCACTTCATTGGTTGAAAAGAGACAAGTCCATCATAGTTTATTATCACATAATCTAATGGGTTTTTTGGTTTGTTTTGTTTGTTCTTTTTTTTTAACACATTGGTTTATCAATCATGTTGGGAGAGAAAAGTCAGAAGAAAAGCAACAACAACATTTTTTTTTCTTGAAGCAGATGGCATTTTATGACCAAAATCTATTGGAATTGCTTTGAGTCATTTGTTTAATGAATCAAGTTTTTCACAATTAATCATTGCACATTCTTGCTGTTATTATATACAATATATTCCTGATTCTATTGGTTTCTCTCAACATCTGTTTATGTAAAACTTTCTAGGTCTTTATAAAATCAGATTATTCATCATTTTTACAGAACAAAAAATTCCATTAACTTCATATAGCATAACTTCTTCAGCCATTCTGCAATTAATAGACATCTACTCATTTTCCAAGTCTTGGTTCCCACAAAAATGAGTTTCCACGAGCATTTTTGCACATGTAGGTCCCATTCCTTCCTTTCTGATTTCCTTGGAATACAGATCCAGTAATGGCATTTCTGGGGCAAAGGATATGAGCATTTTTTCATATCAGTATGAATGGATTTAATTTTGTCATCTGAAAATTGTTTGTTCACTTGGTTCTGTTCAACAATGAGATGTTTCAAATCAGCTCCAATTGTTCAGTGATGAAGAAAACCATATAAATCCAGAGAGAGGGATATGAATTTGGACCACAACATGACATTTTCATGCTCTCTTTTGATGTTTGTTTGCATTATATTTAGTTTCTCAGATTTTTTTTCTTGTAGATCCAATTTTTCTTGTGCGACAAAATAACCTAATAAATATGTATACATATTTGATTTATCAAGTATTTTGATATGGTTAACATGTATTGGACTTCCTGCCATCTAAAGGAGGGGGTAGGTAGTAGGGGGGAAAATTTGTAATGGAAAGCTTTGTAAGGGTCAATATTGAAAAATTACCCATGCATATGTTTGGCAAATAAAAAGCTTTATTAAAAAGTTTTCATTTTTTTATTTGCATCATCTACATTTGAAATCTTTAAGAATATAAATGTCATATACTGCAATTCTTGACATCATGTTAAATTTCAATATATTGTTGAAGCTAAGACATTTTATAAGCAATTGTGTAAAAATTGTCTGTTCACAGTCATTGATCATTTGTCCTTTGGGGATTGACTTGTATTATTATAAATTTGACACAGTTCTTTATGTATTTTAGAAATGAGACCTTTATAAGAAATTGGATATAAAGATTTTAGGGGAGAACTTTCTACCAATGAAGAGGAAATTAGAGCAATAATTAGGAGTACTTCGCCCAACTTTATGCCAATAAATTTGATAATCTAAATGAAATGGAGAAATATCTACAAAAATATAGATTGCCCAGGTTAACAGAAGAGGAAATAAATTATTTAAATAGTCCCATTTTAGAAAAAAAGAAATAGAACAAGCTATTAAACAATTCCCTAAGAAAAAATCTTAAGGGCCAGATGGATTTACATTCAAAGAATGTAACCAAACATTCAAAGAACAATTAATTCTAATACTATATAAACTATTTGAAAAAATAGGGAAAGAAGGTGTCCTATAAAATTCTTCCTGTGAAAAAGAGATGGTGCTGATAGCTAAACCAGATAGGGTGAAAACAGAGAAAGAAATCTATAGACCAATTTCCCTAATAAATACTGATGCAAAAATTTTAAATAAGATATTAGCAACGAGATTACAGAAAGTCATCCCCAGGATAATACACTATGACCAAGTAGGATGTATACCAGGAATACAAGGCTGGTTCAATATTAGGAAAACTATCAGCATAATCAATTTTATTAATAATCAAACTAACAAAAATCATATGATTATTTCAATAGATGCAGAAAAAAGCATTTGATAAAATCCAACAGTCATTCCTATTAAAAACACTAGATAGTATAGGAATAAATGGGCTTTTCCTTAAAATGATCAGTAGGATATATTTAAAACCATCAGCAAGCATCACATTAATGGGAACAAACTAGACCCATTTCCAATAAGATCAGGAGTGAAACAAGGCTGCCCGCTATCACCATTACTATTTAATATTGAATTATAAATGTTAGCTTTGGTAGAAAGAGAAGAAAAAGATTAATGGAATTAAAGTAGGTCATGAGGAAATTATCACTCTTTGCAGATGACATAATAGTATACTTCGAGAACCCTAGAGACTAAGAAATTACTAGAAACAATTCAGAACTTTAGTAAAGATGCAGGATACAAAATAAATCCACATAAATCATCAGCATTTTTATATATTACCAATAAAGCTCAGCAGCAAGAGATACAAAAAGAAATTCCATTCAAAATAACTCTTGATAGTATAAAATATTTGGGAATCTGTCTACCAAGGAAAAGTCAGGAACTCTACGAACTAAACTATAAAACACTTTCCACAAAAATAAAGTCAGATCTAATCAATTGGAAAAACATCAAGTGTTCATGGGTAGGCCAAGCGAATATAATAAAAATATCAATACTACCCAAACTAATTTACTTATTTAGTGCCATACCAATCAAACTCCCAAGAAATCATTTTACAGATCTAGAAAAAAAAAAGTAGCAAAGTTCATTTGGAAGAACAAAGGGTCAAGAATTTCAAGGGCATTAATGAAAAAAAAAAAGGCTGATGAAGGTGGCCTTGCTGTACCAGATCTAAAATTATATTATAAAGCAGCAGGTATCAAAACCATTTGGTACTGGCTAAGAAATAGAGTAACAGATGAGTGGAATAGGATAGGATCACAGGACAAACTAGGTAATAACTATAGTAATTTAGTGTTTGATAAACCCAAAGACCCCAGATCTTGGGATAAGTATTCATTATTTGACAAAAACTGCTGGGAAAATTAGAAATTATTATGGAAGAAATTAGGGCTTGACCCACACCTAACACCACATATCAAGATAAGATCTAAATGGGTTCATGATTTAGATATAAAGAGTGCTATTATAAGCAAATTAGAGGAACATAGAATAGTTTACTTCTCAGACCTGAGGGGATGGAAGAAATTTATGTCCAAAGAAGAACTGGAATGCTTAATTGAACACCAGATAAATAATTTTGACTATATTAAGTTAAAAAAGTTTTTGTACAAACAAAACTAATACACACAAGATTAGGAGGGAAGCAATAAATTGGGAAATCATCTTGACATTTAAGGCTGATAAAGGCCTCATTTCTAAAATATATAGAAAATTGTCTCACATTTGTAAGAATTTAAGCCACTCTCCAATTGATAAATGGCCAAAGGATATGAACAGAAAATTTTCAGATGATGAAATTAAAACTATTTCTAGTCATATGAAAAAGTGCCCCAAATCACTACTGATCAGAGAAATGCAAATTAAGACAACTCTGAGGTACCACTACACACCTGTCAGATTGGCTAAAATGATAGGAAAGATAATGATGAATGTTGGAGGGGATGTGGGAAAATTGGGACACTGATACATTGTTGGTGAAACTGTGACGGGATCCAACCATTCTGGAGAGCAATCTGGAACTATGCTCAAAAAGTTATCAAACTGTGCATACCATTTGACCCAGCAGTGTTTCTACTGGGCCTATATCCCAAAGAGATCTTAAAAGAAGGAAAGGGACACACGTGTGCAAGAATGTTTGTGGCAGCCCTTTTCATAATGGCTAATAATTGGAAACTGAATGGATGTCCATCAATTGGAGAATGGTTGAATAAATTATGGTATAAGAATGTTATGGAATATTATTGTTCTGTAAGAAACGACCAGCAGGATAATTTCAGAGAAGTCTGGAGAGACTTGCATGAATTGATGCTGCATTAAAGGAGCAGAAAAAAGAGATCATTTTACACGGCAACAACAAGACTATATGATGATCAATTCTGATGGACATAGCTTTCTTCCATAATGAAATGTTTCTTTTTTTATTAAAGCTTTTTATTTGCATAACATATGTATGGGTAGTTCCTTAGCATTAATCTTTACAAAGCTTTTCGTTACAAATTTTTCCCCCAGTCCCCTCCCCTGCCCTCCCTTAGATGGCAGGAAGTCCACAACATGTTAATTATGATAAAATACTTGACAAGTAGAATATGTGTATAGATATTTCCACACTTATTGTACAAGAAAAATCATATCTAAAAAAAATCAGAGAAAGGAAATACAATGCAAGCAAACATCAATAAAGAGCATGAAAATGTTATGTTGTGGTCGACATTCCATATCTCTCTCTCTCTGAGTGTTTATGGCTTTCTTCACTGAGCAATTTGAACTGGTTTGAGACATTTCATTGTTGAAGAGAGCCATGTCCATCAGAATTAATCATCATATAGTTTTGTTGTGGCATGCACAATGATCTCCTGTTCCTGCTCGTTTCACTCAGCATCAGTTCATGCAAGTCTCTCCAGGCCTCTCTGAAATCATCCTTCTCGTCGTTTCTTACAGAGCAATAATATTTCATAACATTCATATACCATAATTTATTCAGCCACTTTCCAATTGATGAGATCCATTCAGTTTCCAGTTTCTAGCCACTACAAAAAGGGCTGCCACAAACATTCTTGCACATGTGGGTCCCTTTCCCTCCTCTAAGTTCTCTTTGGGATATAAGCCCAATAGAAACACTGCTGGGTCAAAGGGTATGCATAGTTTGATAACTTTTTGAGCATAGCTCCAAATTGCTCTCCAGAATGGTTGGATCTGTTCACAGTTCCACCAACAATGTATTAGTGACCCAGCTTTCCCACATCCCCCCAGCATTCATCATAATCTTTTCCTGTCATTTTAGCCACTCCGACAGGTGTTTAGTGGTACCTCAGAGTTTTCTTAATTTGCATTTCTCTCATCAATAGTGATTTGGAGCAACTTTCCATATGACTAGAAATGGTTTTAATTTCATCATCTGAAAATTTTCTGTTCATATCCCTTGACTATTTATCTATTGAAGAGTAGCTTTAACATAATGAAATGTTTCAAACTAGTTCCATTTGTTCAGTGAAGAAAGCCATATACACCCAGAGAGACGGATATGAAATGTGGACCACAACATAACATTTTCATGCTCTCTATTGATATTTTCTTGCATTATGTTTCACTTTCCAGATTTTTTTTCTTGTAGATCTGACTTTTCTTGCACAGCAAGATAACTATAAAAATGTGTATACACATATTCTATTTATCAAGTGTTTTAACATAATTAACATGTAGTAGACTTCCTGCCATCTAGGGGAGGAGTGGGGACTAGGGGGAAAAATTCATAACAGAAAGCTTTGTAAGGATTAATGTTGAAAAATTACCCATACATATGTTGCAAATAAAAAGCTTTAATTAAAAAAAGACATCTACTTTGCTGTTCTCTTCTGGGTTTCTATTCTGATCTTCTCTGTCTGTAGTAACTCTCTATGGCCAGAGATTTTTTTTTTTTTGCTTTTTTGCTCATTTTAAAAGTTTGAGATCTTGAAAATGGGAAGATTTTTCTGAGCTTCCTCTGCAGGACTAAAATACTTTTTTACTGTCTGTCCTGGGCCCCATGTTGCAGACTTTCCCACTGCAATTAGTCGCCTGGCCAAGTCCCACCTATTATGCAGGGTTTCAAGAGCTCACAATTTACCTGCTGTATTTTCACTGAAAGTCTCACTGCTGATCTGCACTTCTGAAGCAGAAGAGAGTAACCAATGCTGCTGTATTTTAACTGAGAGCCTCCTGCTAGATTCCCCATACCAGTACTCTTTTATCCAGGCTGCCCAGTGCAAGCTCTCCCCTTCCGTGTTTACACTGGGTAAGGTTCCCCTCTGCCCAATTGACACAGACCTGTCCTGAAGTCCTTCCAATATATTGGAAAAAATATTACACTTCAAATATTTACAGGTTCTGTCACTCCAACATCGATTTAGAGACTTAATCTCGTATTGATTCTAAAGGATGCCAGGAAGAGCTGGGTCAGTGTCCTTTCTACTCTGCACTGTCTTGGCTTCACCTTTTCCTTAATTATTATCTATCCCCTCCTTATTTACATTTATGTATATTTTATCTACATTTAAGAGATACTAACAAGAATATTTAAGCATTCTTCAAATTTGTTTCACCTTTATTTTCTGTTTTCTTTTAGTAAAGAATGAATCTCAAAATATTAGGTGGATTTTTCGAAGGAAGAAATATCTGTTGCAAATAGCAACAAATAGGAATCACAGAAATTAAAATGCATTAATGAGATTGCCATCTGCTCCCATAGATGGAGTACTCATAATTATAGATTCATCAATTATAGTTATCACTTTATCAGAAAGTAAATTTATTAAAAACACTAAGGGGTAATAGAATTTAGAGTTCTAAGTTTAACTTTCTCTTTTACTCTGTATTTTATCTGATGATAGATTTTCCACAACAATAGAATGTACCAACAGTGTGCTGGAGAAAAAAAAAAAAAGAAAAGCTATTATCAGGACAAATAGATAATTAAGAAAGACATAAAACAGATTGTTTTCAATATCAATCAAATTCCACAAATTGATATTAGCATTAGTGAATGAATGGATAAATTAATGAGAAAAAAGTCCCAATTATGTAATAATAATCTCTAGAGTATACATAAGGATTTAAGATTTACAAATCACTTTACAAATATCCTTTCATTTGGGGGCGGAGCCAAGATGGCGAACTGCGAACAGCTTTCTCTGTGAACTCCCTCCAACATTCCCTCAACCCAGACATAGTAAGCCTTAAAACTGGTTTCTGAGTGAGGTCCTCGCCAAGCATTTGGACTACAACGCACTTCTATAAAGGATCTACCTTGAAAGAACTCCGGAGAAGGTTAGCCTCAGGGGAAATCGGCCTCTGGTCGCGATCAGACTCCAGCCGGGGCGGAAGCCAGGGCTGCGATAGAGGGGCGGATTTTGGGTACCCAGGAAGCCCCTGGGAGACGCCTGGGCCACTTTGCTCTGCTTGCGGGCAGGTGCTTTGGCAGATCTGCCTTTGGAAGGGGGTGGATCAAGAACAGCTGAAAACGTGGTCCTGGTGCGAATCTAGCCGGACCAGCCTCAGACCGGAAGTCAACTCGGCAAACTGCCCCAGGGCAAATATAAATTGTTGCAGTTTTCTCGGCTTTTGAAAAATATCCCAACTTTAAATCATGAGCAAGAAGCAGAAGAGAGCTCTCACCATAGAAAGCTTTTACGGAGAAAAAATAGAACAGTCCCCAGATCCTGACATTATGAAAACAATCCCAGATGAAGCCACAAAGGCAGAGTTAAGTTGGTCTCCCTTTCAGAAGGCTTACCTGGATGATTGCATTAAGAATCTCAAAAGAGAGCTAGAAGAAGAATGGGGAAATAAATTGAGATCAGGGCAACAGAAATATCAAAAACTGGAAAATAGGACTGGTGAATTGGAAAAAGAAAACAGTTCACTGAAAAACAAAATTGGTGAATTGGAAAAAATCACCAATTCACTGGAAAATAAAAATGGTGAACTGAAA
>JAJPUD010015744.1:0-17520 GCA_023553655.1 Myrmecobius fasciatus | reverse complement strand
ACAAAAATATAGATTGCCCAGATTAACAGAAGAGGAAATAAATTATTTAAATAGCCCTATTTCAGAAAAAGAAATAGAACAAGCTATTAATCAACTCCCTAAGAAAAAATCTCCAGGACCAGACGGATTTACATGTGAATTTTACCAAACATTCAAGGAACAATTAACCCAATACTATATAAACTATTCGAAAAAATAGGGAAAGAAGGTGTACTACCAAATTCCTTCTATGACACAGATATGGTGCTGATAGCTATACCAGGTAGGGAGAAAACTGAGAAAGAAAACTATAGACCCATTTCCCTAATGAATATTGATGCAAAAATTTTAAATAAGATTTTAGCAACAAGATTACAGAAAGTCATCCCCAGGATAATACATCATGACCAAGTAGGATTTATACCAGGAATGCAGGGCTGGTTCAATATTAGTAAAACTATTAGCATAATCAATTATATTAATAACCAAATTAATAAAAATCATATGATTATCTCCATAGATGCAGAAAAAGCCTTTGATAAAATCCAACACCCATTCCTATTAAAAACACTGGAGAGTATAGGAATAAATGGGCTTTTCCTTAAAATGATAAGTAGTATCTACTTAAAACCTTCAGCAAGCATCATATGTAATGGAGTCAAACTAGAACCATTTCCAATAAGATCAGGAGTGAAACAAGGCTGCCCACTGTCACCATTACTATTTAATATTGTATTAGAAATGTTAGCTTTAGCAATAAGAGAAGAAAAAGAGATAAAAGGAATCAGAGTAGGTAGTGAAGAAACCAAATTATCACTCTTTGCAGATGACATGATGGTATAATTAGAGAATCCTAGAGACTCAACTAAAAAACTACTAGAAACAATTCACACTTTTAGCAAAGTGGCAGGATACAAAATAAATCCACATAAATCATCAGCATTTTTATATATTACCAATAAAGTTCAGCAGCAAGAGATACAAAAAGAAATTCCATTCAAAATAACTGTTGATAGTATAAAATATTTGGGAATTTATCTGCCAAGGGATAGTCAGGAACTATATGAACTAAATTACAAAACACTTTCCACACAAATCAAATCAGACCTAGTCAATTGGAAAAACTTAAAATGCTCATGGGTAGGACGAGCGAATATAATAAAAATGACAATACTACCCAAACTAATTTACTTATTTAGTGCCATACCAATCAAACTCCCAAGAAATTATCTTACAGATCTAGAAAAAATAGTAGCAAAGTTCATTTGGAAAAACAAAAGGTCTAGAATTTCAAGGGGATTAATGAAAAAAAAGGCTGAAGATGGTGGACTTGCTGTACCAGATCTAAAACTATATTATAAAGCAGCGGTCATCAAAACCATTTGGTACTGGCTAAGAAATAGAGTAGTCGATCAGTGGAATAGGATAGAATCACAAGACAAACTAGGCAATAACTATAGCAATTTGGTTTTTGATAAACCCAAAGACCCCAGCTTTTGGGATAAGTATTCACTATTTGACAAAAACTGCTGGGAAAACTGGAAACTAGTGTGGAAGAAATTAGGGCTTGACCCACATCTAACACCACATACCAAGATAAGATCTAAATGGGTTCATGATCTGGATATAAAGAGTGATTTTGTAAACAAGTTAGAGGAACATAATATAGTTTACCTCTCAGACCTGTGGAGATGGAATAAATTTATGTCCAAAGAAGAACTGGAACTTTTAATTGAAAACCAGATAGATAACTTTGACTATATTAAGTTAAAAAGTTTTTGTACAAACAAAATCAATGCAGACAAGATTAGGAGGGAAGCAATAAATTGGGAAATCATCTTTACATTTAAGGGTTCTGATAAAGGTCTCATCTCTAAAATATATAGAGAATTGTCTCATATTTATAAAAATTCAAGCCATTCTCCAATCAATAAATGGTCAAAGGATATGAACAGACAATTTTCAGAGGATGAAATTAAAACTATTTATAGTCATATGAAAAGGTGCTCCAAATCACTATTGATCAGAGAAATGCAAATCAAGACAACCCTGAGATACCACTTCACACCTGTCAGATTGGCTAAAATGACAGGAAAAGTTAATGAGTGTTGGAGGGGTTGTGGGAGGGCTGGGACACTGATGCATTGTTGGTGGAGCTGTGAACGGATACAGCCATTCTGGAGAACAATTTGGAGCTATGCTCAAAAAGTTATCAAACTGTGCATACCCTTTGACCCAGCAGCATTTCTATTGGGCTTATATCCCAAAGAAATCATAAAGGAAGGAAAAGGCCCCACATGTGCAAGAATGTTTGTGGCAGCCCTTTTTGTAGTGGCTAGAAACTGGAAATTGAATAGATGCCCTTCAATTGGAGAATGGCTGAATAAATTATGGTATATGAATACTATGGAATATTATTGTTCTGTAAGAAATGACCACCAGGATGATTTCAGAGAGGCCTGGAGAGACTTACATGAACTGATGCTGAGTGAAATGAGCAGAACCAGGAGATCATTATACACGGCAACAACAGTACTATATGACGATCAATTCTGATGGACATGGCTCTCTTCAACAATGAAATGTTTCAAAGCACCTCCAATTGTTCACTGAAGAAAGCCATATACACCCAGAGAGAGGGATGCGAAATGTGGACCACAACATAACATTCTCATACTCCTTGATTGATGTTTGCTTACATTGTGTTTCCTTTATCTGATATATCGTTTGTGTAGATAAGATTTTTCTTGCACACCAATGATAAGTTTGGAAATATGTATACATATATTCGATTTGCCAATATTTTAACATAATTAACATGAAGTGGATATCCTGCCATCTAGGGGAGGGGTGGGGAGTTGGGGGAAAAATTTGTAAAGGAAAGCTATGTAAGGGTTATTGTTGAAGAATTACCCACACATATGTTATGCAAATAAAATAAAAAGTAAAAAAAAAAGTAAAAAAAAAAACAAAAAACAAAAAAAAAACAAATATCCTTTCATTTTATCCTCACAATGATCCTCTTATATGAGTAGTATTATTCTCATTTAACAAATGAGGAAACAATCATACAGAGACTAAATTCACATGCAAACTTATCTATATATGTGTGTATATATATATATATGCACATACATACTTGCATGATTATATGCATACATACATACACACTTAAATATATATGTAGTTGCACATGTAAGTATATAACTATACATGTATGTATCTATATCTATATCTATTAGTGTATGCGTGTGTGTATGTGTATTTCTCTGTGTATATAATAGCTCTTGAGGAGTGAGAATGGAATTTTAATGTGTGAGTTAACAATTTTAGGGGAATGTTATGCAGAAAAGGGTTTGCTTTTATTTTTTTTTCCCAGAAGGGATGATGAAAGGAGCCATAGGGAAAGAATATTTATATACTCTTTCAAGTAACAATGGTGACATTGGTTAGATTAGACCAAAGCTGAAAAATGTGTGGAGCTGGTGAAGGTCAGAGAAAGTACAATTATAGTGATATGAAATAAAATTTCAAGGATGTATGTTAAGGCAAGACTGCAACTACATAAATAAAATAGCTTAATTGAACCATTTACCATCATTTCACTTATAAGATTTCTAACATTGGATAACACCTTCAACTACTCCAGATTTTAGTTCCTATAAATTTATGCTGAAGATGAAGAGGAGAAGGTGTTCATTCACAGTTAGAGTCTATCCTCTTTTGAAGTTGTTATTTCATTTTTTATGAATTATTTTATTTTTAAAAAATCATGGCTTGAAAATAAGTGTGTTTTATTAACATAATTGACTATATTAATAACCAAACTAACAAAAACCATATGATAATCTCAATAGATGCAGAAAAAGCATTTGATAAAATTCAACATCCATTCCTATTAAAAACATTAGAGAGTATAGGAATTAATGGACTTTTCCTTAAAATAGTCGGTAGCATCTATTTAAAACCATCAGCTCGCATCATATGTAATGGTGATAAACTGGAACCATTCCCAATAAGATCAGGGGTGAAACAAGGTTGTCCACTATCACCATTACTATTCAATATTGTATTAGAAATGCTAGCCTTGGCAATAAGACAAGAAAAAGAGATTAAAGGAATTAGAGTAGGTCATGAGGAAACGAAATTATCACTCTTTGCAGATGATATGATGGTCTACTTAGAGAACCCTAGAGAATCAACTAAAAAACTATTAGAATTAATCCACAACTTTAGCAAAGTTGCAGGATACAAAATAAATCCACATAAATCATCAGCATTTTTATACATCACCAACAAAATGCAACAGCAAGAGATAGAAAGAGAAATTCCATTCAAAATAACTATCGATAGTATAAAATATTTGGGAATATATCTGCCAAGGGAAAGTCAGGATCTATATGAGCAAAACTACAAAACACTCTCCACACAAATAAAGTCAGATCTAAACAATTGGAAAAACATCAAGTGCTCTTGGATAGGTCGAGCGAATATAATAAAGATGGCAATACTACCTAAACTAATCTATCTATTTAGTGCTATACCAATCAAACTCCCAAGAGATTATTTAACTGAACTAGAAAAAATAACGACAAAATTCATCTGGAAAAACAAAAGGTCAAGAATTTCAAGGGAATTAATGAAAAAAAATGCAAATGAGGGTGGCCTAGCTGCACCAGATCTAAAACTATATTATAAAGCAGTGGTCACCAAAACCATTTGGTACTGGATAAGAAATAGAGTAGTGGATCAGTGGAATAGGTTAGGTTCACAGAACAAAATACTCAATGACAATTGTAATCTAGTGTTCGATAAACCCAAAGACCCCAGTTTTTGGGATAAAAACTCACTATTTGACAAAAACTGCTGGGATAATTGGAAACTAGTCTGGAAGAAATTAGGCATTGACCCACACCTAACACCATATACCAAGATAAGGTCAAAATGGATTCATGATCTAGGCATTAAGAATGATATTATAAACAAATTAGAACAATGTAGGATGGTTTACCTCTCAGACCTGTGGAGGGGGAAGGAATTTGTGACCAAAGAAGAACTAGAGGTCATCATTAATCACAAAATAGATAAGTTTGACTATATCAAGTTGAAAAGTTTTTGTACAAACAAAATGAATGCAGACAAGATTAGAAGGGTAGCAGTAAACTGGGAAAATAATTTTACATCCAAAGGTTCTGAGAAAGGCCTCATTTCTAAAATATATAGAGAATTGACTCAAATATATAAGAATTCAAGCCATTCTCCAATTGACAAATGGTCAAAAGATATGAACAGACAATTTTCAGACGAAGAAATTGAAACTATTTCCGGTCACATGAAAAGGTGCTCCAAGTCAATATTGATCAGAGAAATGCAAATTAAGACAACTCTGAGATACCACTACACACCTGTCAGATTGGCTAAAATGACAGGAAATGATAATGATAGCTGTTGGAGGGGATGTGGGAAAACTGGGACACTGATACATTGTTGGTGGAACTGTGAACGGATCCAACCATTCTGGAGAGCAATTTGGAGCTATGCTCAAAGAGTTATCAAACAGTGCATACCCTTTGACCCAGCAGTGTTTCTACTGGGCCTATATCCCAAAGAGATTTTAAAGGAGGGAAAGGGACCCACATGTGCAAAAATGTTTGTGGCAGCCCTTTTTGTAGTGGCAAGAAACTGGAAATTGAAAAGATGCCCATCAATTGGAGAATGGCTGAATAAATTATGGTATATGAATGTTATGGAATACTATTGTTCTGTAAGAAATGACCAACAGGAGGATTTCAGGGAGGATTGGAGAGACTTGCATGAACTGATGCTGAGTGAAATCAGCAGAACCAGGAGAACATTATACACAGCAACAAGACTATATGATGATCAATTTTGATGGACATGTTCTCTTCAACAATGATGTGATTCAAACCAGTTGTGCTGCGATGAAGATAGTCATATACATCCAGAGAGAGGCCTGTGGGAACTGAGAGTGAACCACAACACAGCATTTTAACGCTTTCTGTGAATATTTCCATGCATTCTGTTTTCCTTCTTAGGTTGTTTTTTTTCTTCTTCTCTTTCTAGATCTGATGTTTCTTGTGCAGTAAGATAACTGTATAGATATGTATACATGTATTGTATTTGTCATATAATTTATCCTATCTAGCATGTATTAGATTACCTGTCATCTAGGGGTGGGGGGAGAGGGGAGGGAAAGGAAAAGCTTTGGAAAAAAAAAGGTTTTTTTTTTTTTTTGCAAAGGTCAATGTTGAAAAGTCACTCATATGTTTTGCAAATAAAAAGCTTTATTAAAAAAAAAAGAAAATAAGTGTGTTTTACTGTTTTATAAATATGTCAATCATCAGTTACTGGGTTTAACCATATTCTCCTTATTGGCTAAATGGAAACAAAACAATGATCTCATAGGAGATAAAAATCAATAGCTTTGCTTACATTTTATCTGGAACATCATCATGGTAAAACAGATTTTTAACAGATATTTCTGTTCCTGTTGTTATGCACAGCACAGTTTTATGGAGAGAACATTATCATGCACTACAATTTTCCTGTATTTGTCTTTACACCATTTAATTTAAACAGCATCATTATTATCATCATTTTGAACTTAGGACTCATATATATTAAGCTATATACTGCTATGCAGTAAATGAAACTAGCCTGACCTTCATGGAATTGATATCATAAGAATACACTACAGAATTTTGTTTTGATTTTTTAACATTAAATTATCTCTTCATTGTTTTCATTAGCTAAATAATGTTTAATTTGTTTTTCACCTTACATGCTTTCCTATTTTTACAATTTTTGATATTTCTTTTTTAATAAATCCATTAAATATTAATGCTTCCATTTAGAAAGTGAGACAAATCAAATCCATTCTTTAGACAGCCAGAAAGCATAAAGATAAAACTTGGGAGAACATTCAGTTATTTCTGTGACTATAATTACAGACAAAAAATATGAAATTCTTATGTAGTTAAAATCTAGATCTTGTCTCTATTTTGCTTCCCGATGTTGCTTCTGTTAGTAAAGTATAAAAATGTTTAAGGGCATGGTTATTTTAAAGAAATACTTTGACATACAAACCAGAAACCATTTAACCTTTTGCATACTAATCAATCAAAAGTTGGTACAGAAAGAGCATATAAAAATCTGTCTAGCATGGAGAGATATGTTGAGATAACCTCATTCCAATGTTCTAAAATTGAGTTATGAAGCAACAATCATTTATGAACTTAAAATGGGTCAGGAATTATATTATGTGCTGGGAATACAAAGAAATCTGAAAACATTATCTGCCTTCAAGGATTCCACAGTCTACTGGAGGTTAGACACAAACAATTATAAACAAATATTTGCATATCATTTATAAATTGCAAATAATTTCAGAGGCATAGAACTAACATTATAAGAATCTAATAAAGTCTTCTCATAAAAGGTAAAATTTCATCTGCTCTTGAAAAAAGCCATGGTAGCCAAGAGATAAAGATGAGGTAGGAGAACATTCCAGAAATAGGAGACAGCATGAATGTAGAGATGGAAGATGGAAGTGTCTCAAGTGAGGAACAACAAGGAGAATACTGAAATATCTTGGGTTTCCTAATAGTTTGCAATTTCATTTGCTGAATTAGCAGAAGCCTAATTCTCATCTTCAATGATTTCAAAGTGACATTCAACACCTAGCAGATCTGTTTAAAATTATAACTTTAGAATTTTATTTTGCATGAATATAAAAACATAGAAATTAGTCTTAGAAATAAATCATCTTGGCCACTCAATAAAATTTCATAAGTGAAAAAAAAACTCAATTATTTACTATGAAGCTCTTCCAATGATTTTGGTTATTTCTACCATATTTATGCAAATGCAATTATCTCCTTAACTAACACAGATGATGAGCTATCCAAGACTTCCTGACCTATGTAAGTCCTTTCATTCCT
Source organism: Myrmecobius fasciatus (assembly GCA_023553655.1). Taxonomy (NCBI): domain Eukaryota; kingdom Metazoa; phylum Chordata; class Mammalia; order Dasyuromorphia; family Myrmecobiidae; genus Myrmecobius; species Myrmecobius fasciatus. The sequence continues at coordinate 9,580 of JAJPUD010015744.1, read as the reverse complement.
TTCCATTGTGTTGTCCAAGATTTTTAGAAGTTTAACTAGAAGAAAATGACAAAGTTATCAGAAACCCCACATACCCCATAAAAAAATTCACACACACATAATGTCCATCCAAAAAGTAAAAATAAAGATCATTTGCAAAATTCCAAGGCTAATAGATTAGTGAAGAAATTATAAGCACCTTTCCTTCTATGCAGTTGGTTCAGCTAAGGAATCAAAGAATAATGGAATAGTTACTACAGAGCAAAATGTTACCATAAAACATAGTTGTCTGCTACAGAAAAAAAAAAAAACTTTACAGTAAAATGTATAAAGTGGAGGGTTAGAAAGTCAGAAGTGGGATCAAAGACTTGTACTGAATATATAAGAATATATATTTATATATGTTTATATATATACTGATAAGAATGGTGCTGTGTTTAGTATTCCACATAGTTTGTACAACAGGTTTTTATGGCATGGATTTGAAAGCTACAAATGTGGTTACCAGTAAAAAGACAAGGGCACTGGAGAGGTTAGAAAAAATAAACTGAGCAAAAATGGATTTATGGGAGCAGTTGCTTTATTTGATTTATTTTCAGCTTTTTGCTTTATGCACATCCATAGACATGTGAAATGAGCCGATTTTCTTCTTGTTACTTTTAATTCTCTCCTATTACAAATAGACACATCCACCCACTCCTCTTCTACACATGAGACACAGGAATTACATTTAAATGTAGAGGGTTTTTTTTTAAATGAAAACTATCAACAACTTCAGTTTTATTTAATGACTGTGATAAATGCTTAAGCATTAACTTTGTTTACTATTTTCTGTCCTAGAGTTCATCTCCTCCCATTTGAAATATTGGAAATGATATTATATGTATAAGATAAATATTAATTTTATAAAAAAGAAAGAAGTTAATAATTTTCAACATTAGAATATATCTGCTATTCATCTTCATAGATTTTCCTAGCATATTGAGGATACTATTCCTATGACCTCTGGAAAGAGGACAGTTTATTTACAATTTATTCTATTAGTCTAGTTGCCAGGAGAGTATTTAGAAAGATATGTCAATCTGTATGCCTTCATATATAATTCACTTTATCAGACATGTTTAGAATATGTGTTTATTGCTTGCAAATATATTGCTGTTCATCCTTCATTTTTCAAAAGCATCAATGACATCATGGAGTGATGCTTTGACTTGCATGTGAATTCAGTTTAAGTGAAGGAGAGTTGCACAAAGTTGTCACTATCTCTTCAAGAGTTTTAAAAGTTCAATTGCAGGGGCAGCTAGGTGGCGCAGTGGATAGAGCACCAGCCCTGAAGTCAGGAGGACCTGAGTTCAAATCTGGTCTCAGACACTTAACATTCCCTAGCTGTGTGACCCTGGGCAAGTCACTTAACCCTAATTGCCTCAGCAAAAAGCAAAAAAAAAAAAAAAAAAAAAAAAAAAAAAAAAAAAAAAAAAAAAAAGCAAAACACAAATCAATATGATTGGTGATGACCTGGGTTGCAGGTCTTGGCATTTTTGATGAATAAGTTCAAAGTACTCCACAGCAACGGCTTCAACCATTGAAACATATTGCTCTCATTTGCCCCTTTCACTGGGGGTAGTCTTTACGTGCTTAAGATAGACTTTTTGCTAATTAACTCACAGGTTGAGGCCTGTTTGTTACCTTTAACCTGGGTTAGCCTGTCTACTGAGACAATTTTACTGGGGTGTGGAGACTTCACATACTTTACCTTCTTATACTCACAGATAAGAGCTGGATGACAAGTGAACACCACAGGTTTATGAACGGTTCTGAACAGGACTTGACAATCACTCATACCAGAAGTGTTAGTCCTCTCCAAGTATCCTATATTTCTCCCACACATAATCATATGTAAATTTAAAGACAAAGAATTTTCTAAAAAAAACCCCAAATATTATCATTTGATGATACAATACCAACAGACTCTTAAATAACAAGTAATTTGACAAAGGTCTATATGCACTTTTAGATGCTACTTCAAAGGAAAAAAATGTTTCTCAGATTGGGGCATTTTCAAAATTCAGCAAGTAGAAATGAGTGCAATTCTAATATTAATTGTAACTGAATAATAATGTGCATACATTTCAAAAATTTTGGAGCTTACATGGGACTCTGAAAAACTATTTCTGGAATGCACCTTATATTTTTTAAGTTCTTATGAATTAATTAAAAACATATTTCCATATGTGTTGTTATTGGTATGTATACTTTTCCACGGAAGTAAATCACACTCATTTTTTTTTTCTTTTGTGAAGTCTGTGGCCTATAGGACTGGAGAGCTTACCAGCATTACTTTTCTGATTACCCACACCTAGCCCTGGGCATCCCCAAATTCCTTGAAGTGATTTGGGCACAAATTGAATTTATTTGCATAGAGACCATCGAGGATAATGCCTTGTGTGGCGAATTCTATCTTTTAGAGGGTAAGGGTTGCGTTAAATGAATTTCTCAAATACATGGAAACTGTAAATATATACCAGAATGAAAAATTCATCACAAAAATATCACTCTAAATATTTACAATATATTTATGTACTATTTTATATTAGGGAAGAGGAAAAAACCCTCAGATGTCATTTGTAATCTCAGCTTCATGTGACATATGGAAAGCTTCAAATTGTCTCATTGATTCAGTTTTCCAGTGATGCAAAAGAAAAGGTGTTCTATTTGGAACAGCATTAGTAAAGTTCAAATTATTTACCACCACTCCTTATACCTGTGTGACCTTGGACAAGTAACTTGAACTCAGATTAATTTTTTTTGTATTTAATACTAGCATCATGGAACTTAAATGCAAATTCTCAAATATAATACTAATTTCCTAAGTAACTGGTTCTATTAGCTCCTTTAAGTATAAATACATAGTCTATAAAATTAGAGGGCTGTAACAGATTTTTTTCCTTTCCAGAAATAAAGCTATGATAAAATAATTTATAAAATTAACTGAATTTTCATTTTCTAAATTAGATATTATATGAACATGAAAGCAAATAATCTATATTTGTATGAAAGTATTAGAAACTATTTAGGTATGATCCATCATATGTTTTAATAATCACCTTATATTATAAGCCATTAATATATTCATCTTCAATTTTAACCATTGAAATTGTGCTCGAATATTTTTGATGCAAATAAAATTAAATAGACATTAATAATCTCAATGAAGATAAAAGATGATAAAAGGAAAGTAGATGCCATCACTATTAATTAAGTCTATTTAAAACTAATGTTAATATTAAGTGAAATGTTTTAACAAGCATCACTTCTTCCAATTTTTCCAATTATGTAGTGATTACAAGATGTTTTTGCATTTCATGTTTGTGCAAAATGTGTTACAGTGAATCAACAAGCATTTATTAAGCATCTACTAAAGACTAGGAATTATATTAAGCACTGGGGATATAAAGAAAGGGAAAAAGACAATGCTTGCCCTCAAGAGGCTCACAATCTAATTGGGGGACAACAAATAAATGATTATGTACAAAACAAAATATAAAGATAACAAATCAGAGATAATAGAGAAAAAGCTCCAGCAAAATTACAAAAGGCTATCTATATAAGATAGGATTTTACTTTGAACTTGAAAGAAGTTGAGGAGGCAAGATAGGAAAAAGAAGAAAGAGCATTATAGGCATACAAAAATGTCAGAGAGAATATCCCTATCCAAGAAAAGTGGAATTATGCTCATGCAAAACATGAAAGTATAGTATTACTTTGTCAATGAGTAAATGGGGCAGATATAAATTAAAGGAAAAAAACTGCAAGTGTGGGTAGGTACTTTGAATGCCAGTGATAGGAAATCACTGAATTTTATGGAGTATGTAATATAAATGGCCATATATAGTACATATATAGAACTGCTTATTTAATTTGCTATATATCTCTGATTTGAAAATTTGGAAATAATGACTTGATAGAAACAGTGATTAGTATAGTCCAAACAGAAATGTTATTTTCAACAAAATGGCTGTTTCTGAATAAATTAAAATTTATTAAAACAACAAATTATGAGTCTGAATTAAATATGGTTGTTCAGCAGAATAGACTCTTTACTATTTGTAAGATCACAAAAATATTCTACTCATTCTCACCACATTCACAAGTACACTGTCTAGAGAAGTAAGGAATAAACAGAACAGTTTAATTTTTTTTTTATCTACTTTGGTATCTTACTTAGAACTTCTTTGCAAACTCTATTATATTTGTCCTCCACAATGCCCTGTTGTTTCTTAATGTGTTTTAGGAAAAAGTCTTCCATTTTTCTATAACATTAATGTATGAATTTACAAATTTCCTCCATAAAAATTAAGTGAACTTTTCTTTTTAGCAGTAGCAAGAAATGGCATTTGTCCTCACCAAATCAATGACTTTTTGTGTACTGTTAAAATATCCCTCTCCATATTCTTCAGAATATAATCACTATAATTTTTTTCTTTCCTGTCTATCCATTACCTATGAACTGGCATACAAATTGTTAATGCATTCCTTCTGAGATTATTTTCCATCTGCAGTGTGTGTATGTGTGTGTATGGGGGCGGGGAAATCTATCTACTTATCGATTCTATTTATCTAACTTCATTTTGTTTTCACATTAGAATGTCAATTCCAGCAACACTTTTTTATTATAGCTTTTTACTTTCAAAATATATGCATGGACAATTTTTGACATTCACCCTTACAAAAAATAGAACACCACTGTTCCATTTTTTCCCTCTCTTCTCTTCTCCTCACCCAGTCATCAAGTGATCCAGTATATGTTAAACATGTGCAATTCTTCTATACATATTTCAACAAATATCATGCTGAACAAGAAAAATCAGTTGCAAAAGGGGAAAAAATTAGAAAGAAAACAAAATGCAAGCACACAAGAACAAAAAGAGTGAAAATACTATGTTGTGGTCCATATTCAGTCCTCACCGTGCTCTCTTTGGGTGCAGATAGTTTTCTTCATCACAAAATCATTGGAACTGGTTGGAAACAACTCATTGTTGATGAGACACATATCCATCAAAATTAATCATCATATAATCTTGCTGTTACCATATAAAAAGATTTCCTGGTTTTGCTTATTTCACTTAGCACAAGTTTATGTAAGTCTCTCCAGGCTTCTATGAAATCATCCTGCTGATCATTTCTTATAGAACAATAATATTCCATAACTTGTTCAGCTCTTCTTCAATTGATGGGTATCCAATCAATTTCCAGTTTCTTGCCACTACAAAAAGGGCTGCCACAAACATTTTTGCAAATGTGACTAATTTTTTTCCCTTTTTTATGGTCTCTTTAGGATACAAGTCCAGTAGAAACAATGCTGGATCGAAGGGTATGTGCAATATGATAGCCCTTTGGACATAGTTCTAAACTTCACTCCAGAATGGTTGAATCAGTTCAGAACTCCATCAACAATGTAATAGTATCCCAATTTTCCCACATCCCCTCCAAGATTTATCATTATCTTTTCCTACCATTTTAGCCAATCTGAGAAGTGAGCAGTGGTACCTCAGAGTTGTGATAATTTGAATTTCTCTGATCAATAATTGTTTAGAGCATCTTTTCATATGACTAGAAATGGTTTCAATTTCTTCATCTGAAAATCGTTCACATCCTTTGACCATTTATCAATTGGAGAATGGCTTAATTCTTATAGATTTGAATCAATTCTCTATATATTTTAGAAATGAGGCTTTTATCAGAACCCTTGAATGTAAATTTTTCCCATTGTATTGCTTCCCTTCTAATTTTGTCTGTGTCAGGGTTTTTTGTATAAAAAACTATTTAACTTAATATAACCCAAATTGTCTATTTTTTGTTCAATAATGAGCTCCAGTTTTTTTTCATCACAAATTCCTGACTTCTCCATATATCTGAGAAGTATAACATCCTTAGCTCTTCTGATTTTCTTATAGTATCACTCTTTATGTCTAATTCATGAACCCATTTTGAATTTATCTTGGTTTATAGTATTATTTGTGGGCCAATGTCTAATTTCTGCCATATGGCTTTCCAATTTTCCCAGCAATTTTTTTGTCAAAAAGTGTGTTCTAATCCCAAAAGCTGGGATCTTTGGGTTTGTCAAACACTAGATTACTGTAGTCAATGACTATTTTGTCCTGTGAACCTAACCTATTCCAGGGATTGACTACTATGTTTCTTACACAATACCAAATGGTGTTGATGACTGACGCTTTATAATATAATTTTAGCTCTGGTACAGTTAAGCTACCTTAATTTGCATTTTGTTTCTCATTAATTCCCTTGAAATTCTTGACTTTTTGTTCTTCCAGATAAATTTTGTTATTATTTTTTCTAGTTCTGTGAAGTCATTTTTTGGGAGTTTGATTGGTATGACACTAAATAAGTAAGTTAATTTAGGCAATATTGTCATTTTTATTATATTCGCTTGGCCTACCCATGAGCACTTGATATTTTTCTAAAATTTTAAATCTGACTTTATTTGTGTGGAAAGTGTTTTGTAATTGTGTTCATATAGTTCTTGACTTTGCCTTGGCATGTTGATTCCCAAATATTTTATTTGAAGGTCAGAATTTTTATTAACTTTGGTCTTTTCATGAGAAATGATTGAAAATCCTTTATTTCATTTTAAGTTCATCTTTTCCCCTGAAAAGGTGTGCTCAGTTTTGATCAGTAGTTGATTCTTGGAAGTAGTGCAAGCTACTTTGTCTTATGGAATATAATATTTAAGGTCTCATGGTTATTTAATGTGGAAGCTTTAGGTCTTCAGTAATCCTGATTTCTTGACATTTGAATTGTTTCTTTTTAGCTCCTAATCTTGATATTTCTGGAATTTAACTCCTCTCATTTTTGGAGATTTCATTTGGAAATACTTATTTTGGATGCCCAATATTTCAATTATTTCTTTCTGGCTGCTTGCAATAATTTTTCCTTGATTTGACAATTCTGAAATTTAACTGCTATATTTCTTCGAGTTTTCATTTTGGGGTTTCTTTCAGGAAGCAATCAGTGAATTCTTTTTTTTTTTTTCTGAAAAACAAATTTTTTTTGACCTTTGCAAAAAAACTTTTTTTTTCCCAAGCTTTTCCTTTCCTTCCCCCCACCCCCACCCCTAGATGACAGGTAATCTAATACATGCTAGATAGGATAAATTATATGACAAATACAATACATGTATACATATCTATACAGTTATCTTACTGCACAAGAAACATCAGATCTAGAAAGAGAAGAAGAAAAAAACAACCTAAGAAGGAAAACAGAATGCATGGAAATATTCTCAGTGAATTCTTTAAATAAGTATTTTACCTTCTCATTCAAGGGTATCAGGACATTTTTTCCTCAATGATTTCTTTTTTTTTTCTCAATAATTTCTTGAATGATGCTTTCCAAGCTCTTTGCTTTTTGATCATAGCTTTTAGTCTGTCTAAGAATTCTTACATTTTCTCTTCTGTGTTTCCTGTTTCCCGATTGATGACTTTTACAATGAGGTATTTTACATTTCCTTCTATATTTTCATTACTTTTTTATTTTTTTTGACTGATTCTTCATGTCTCATCAAGTCATTCACTTTAGTTTTCCAATTCTTTTTTTAATGAATAGTTTATTTTTATCTTCTTTTCCATTTGGAAAATTTTACTTTTAAAGAAGTTGTTTTTTTCAGTGGATTTTTTCCCATTTCACCAATTCTTATTTTTGAGGAGTGTTATGTTTTTCAGTCAATTTTTATGCTTTCTTTTCCAAGCTTTTGGCTTTTTCCAAGTTGTGAACTTTTTTCATAAGTCTCCAGAATAGCTCTCATTTATTTTACCATTTTTTCTACGTTTTTTTTTTTACTTAATTTTAAAAATCCTTTTTGAGCTCTTCCAAAATTACCTTTTAAAGCTGAGTCCAATCAATATCCCACTTTGAGGCTTCAATGTAGACATTTTGTCATTACTGTTCTATTCTGGGTTTGTGTCCCGATCTCTGACATTATAGAAGCTTTCCATGGTCAGGGTTTTTTGCTTATTTATTTTGCTCATCTTAAATCTAAGTTCTGCTCCTAGGGTACAGGGTAGAGTGCCCCATGTTTCCTTTGAAGGGGAACATGAGTTTCTTACAAAGTTATTTTCTGGGATTGGAGATTTTATAGGCTTTCCCACTGTGCTGGGTTCGCCTGGCCTAGCCCCATAAGTTGTGCTGGAATAGGGAGGCTCTCAATTTGCCTTCTGTTTTTTGGTTGGAGGTCTCACAGCTGACCTGCTGAGGCTTCTGCTGATGGTCTGGAAAGCTTCCTACTAGATTTCCAGTGCTGGGTAACGTTCCCCTTTTGTCCCAGAAAGACAGATCTTTCATGATGTCCTTCCAAGTACCTTAAGCCAGAAAATTGTTTTACTTTGAATTTCTGCTGGTTCTGTCACACCATAATTCATTTACAGGTTTGATTTAGTGTTATTTTAAAGGGAAACTGGAGAGAGTTAAAGCAAGTTTCTGGCTTTTCTCCACCATCTTGGCTCTGTGTTTCTCCTCCAACTGTTTCTTAATTGAAAAATCTAATAACCACTAAAAATGTTCTTATTTTCTAAATTTTCTTATTTCAGCAAATTATACCACCCTTTATCCAATCACTGTAACCTACAAATATGGTTGTCCCTCACAACTACTTTTCCCTCATCTACCATGTGCGAACACTGATCTCATCTTGTTCATTCTACCTCCTCAGCACCCCAAATCCCTTCCTTTCTTTTCACTTGAACAAGCAACATTAAATGAATCCTCTGTAATATAACAACAATATCTTAAACCCCTGATCTTATGCAAATTGGGCTCATTTTTTTATTAAATGCTATTCAAACCATCTTTGAGACTTGGTTGGTTTAGCATAGTAAAAATTCATTCTTTTGACAGCACATTCTAGTTCCCTAAATTCAAAATAACCATAAGAAAGTGAGGGTATGATCTGATGTTTGACTTGCAGACCACTATGGGAAAGAAATATTGAGGGTCTGTGATCAGTTAAATCAATTCAAAGTATCCCAAATGCATATCATTTTTAATATTCTCTTTCCAATATTGCAAAGTAAAATTTCATTTTCTAAACTGTTCAATGTTCTATGAATGACTCCTATGTTGAAAATAAACTCCTAGAGAACCAATGTGAGTCATGCTTTAACTGGAATATTTTCTTATATCTTTGGTCAACAATTGTTATGGTTTCCTAATTGTTTTTTTTCCTAATTCTACTAGCTCCTCCCTCTAATCTATAACCTTTTATACACTTTGCTTTCTAGTTACTTTTCTGAAAGTACAAGATAATTATATCATTTCCTACTGAAGCATCTACAATGACTCACTTGTGTACCTAGAAGAAAATAAAAACTTCAGAATCTGACATTTAATATCCTTCATATCTAACTTCATCTCACTTTCCTCATAGTATTCACACCTTCCTCTTCATGTGTTCTACATTAAAAATAAACTGAATCTAAACTTTTATCAAAATATAGAATTTTCTTTCCTATCTCTGTACTTTTGTATAGGCTATATTACACGTATTATATGCAGTCTATGTCACTTCAGCTTGCCAACTAATTCAATA
>JAJPUD010015742.1:0-36379 GCA_023553655.1 Myrmecobius fasciatus | reverse complement strand
ATCCATCCATCCATCCATCCATCCATCCATCCATCCATCCATCCATCCATCCTCATTCCCACAGTCATTCCTACATCACCAATACACTCAAAAGTCACACTGACACATCCTCACACACATTCTCCTAGACACATCACACAGACTGTTATACAGTTGATGAGTTCAATCATTACACATTCAATCACTCACATACTACTTCACTCATTTACTCACTCGATCACACTTGGGAATTATAATCACTCTCAAACAGACTCAGTCACATACAGACACACATCCTCACACTCTATCAATCATCAATCCATTCTCTCACCCACACATGAACTCACATTCAGTCACACACTCTGACCCAACCTGTCAGTCCCACTCATAGCTCATGCACTCACTCATCCTTACATACACTTAACCATTTACACAAACACACACTCACCTGCTCACTCAATAATTCCTTTATTCACACCCTCATATTCACCTGCTCACCCAGTAATTCACCTTTATTCACACATACACATACATACTTGCTCACTCAGTGATTCCTTTATTCACACTCACATTCACCTGCTCACCCAATAATTCACACATATTCACCTGATCACTTTATTTACACACTCACACTCATCAGTAATTCAGCTATTTACACAATCATCCTTTGCTCCCTCACAGACTTACTATCACAAACAATTACTCTTTCCTCTAATGAGTCAGTCACACGAGTCATTTGATCTTCCCTCCCTCAGTACACACTCATCAACCCCTCTGGAAAGATCTCTATTCATTTCTGGAGCAGGCAAGTCATGAGATCTCTGAGGAAAGAGCCCAAGTCGTGGAAGCATGGATGGAGGCTGTTCCATTGGCCAACAGCCTGCCCTTCTCCACTTCTGGGACTTCCACTCCTCCCCGGCACACACTTAGCCTTGGTATCAGATTTTGAGAAAGCCAAGCAGGCTGGCCCTTGGGACAGCTGGGACAGGGAAGAAGTCTAGCCATAGGCAGCCAAGAGGCTAGAAGGGCTTTTGATCCTCCACCTTGATATCACTTCCCCTTCCAAGAGGTTCCTTTTCTTTGCCCTTTCTGAGGCTGGACCCTGCTTTTTTTTCCCAGTGACTCCCTTCTCACACCCAATCATGTGCTCCCAGAACACGGGCAGACATATCAGGGGATGGGGAGATAGATACTCCATTCTGATTGGGCTAAATGGGGGGATGAGCAGGGGGCAGGACTGCCCCACGGCACAACAAAGGTTTATGGTTTTTAGAGTAAATGGGGTCTTGGCAGGTTGTGGGGGAGGATGGAAAAGAGTCAGATACCTCCTTTTCATTTATCAGTCCAGCTCTAGTGCCAAGTGAATAGGGAGGGGATAGAGGGTCTTCAGAGGCTGGAGGAGTTATCCAAAGTGACTGCCTGACCTCAGGCTTCTGTGAACCTCAGTTTAGACCCTTAAATGGTTCCTAATGAAAATCAGTCAATCAATAGACCTTTATTTTTATTTATTATTAAGCACCTGCTATGTGCCAGGTACTGTGCTGGCAAGCAAATATAAAGAATGAGGCAACAAATATAAAAGAGATATAAATAAAAAGAATGTGGCAACCTCTACTTGAGAGGAACTTAACATAATTGTGATGAGACAAACAGTAAGCACATATGTAAGTTTATACAAAATAACCAGAAAGAATAATTACAAATAATTACAAAGTAGTTAAATATAGGGATGTTTCAAGTGGAAAGCATTAGCAGTGGGCTGAAACATCAACAAGCATTTATTAAGCACCCACTGTGTGACAGCTACTGTACTAGACACTAGGAATACAAAGAAAGGTAAAAATCATACTTGCAAATGATGAACAAGCCATAGATAGGATAAATTGGAGATAATCTCAGAGAGAAGATATAAATATGAAAGGAGACCTAGGAAGGCTTTGAATAGAAAAGTGGAATTTTAGCTGGAATATGAAGGAAGCCGGGGAAACCAGAGGCAGAGATGAGGAGGAAGAGCATTCCAAGCACGGGCCAGAGAAAATACCCAGAGCTGAGAGGGAGTCTTGTTCCAGGAACAGCCAGGAAGAATCCATATCAAAGAGTAAGGTGTAATAAGATTGGAACAGTCAGACAGAGCTCTGTTGCGAAAGGCTATGAACACTAGACGGAACATTTTGTATTTAATTCTGGAGGCAATAGGGAACCACTGGAGCTTACTGAGTAGGGGAGGGGGCAGGTGGACATGATGGACCTTCACTTTAGGACAGTCCCTTTGGTGGCTGAATGGAGGATGGGATGGAGTAGGGAGAGAATTGAAGCAGGTTAATTCATCAGCATCTACTGCAATGGCCCAGATTTGAGGGGGTGTGGACCTGTTCAGTAGAAGGATGGCAGTCAGAGACCAGATGGGCGTATTGGAGAAATACTGGAGAGATAATATCGACAAACCTTGGCAACAGGTCGGATATTGTGGGGTGAGAGATAGGAGGCCAGGATGATTCTTATAGGCTGGCAGCCTGAGGGATGGGGATGGTGGTGGTCAGGATCAGGAAAAATTCCATGTAGAAGGAAATCCTTCAACCGGATCTCAAAAGAAGGGATTTTATTAGGGTAGCAGTATGGAGGGAAAGCATTCTGCGCATGAGGGACAGCTAGTGCAAAGAGAAATGGAGTACAAAAAGAAAGCCAATTTGGCTGGATCCTAGAATATGGGAGGAGGAAGAGTGCCCTGGAAAAAAAAAACACTGATCTGGGGATCAGAAAACTTGGCTTTGGACATTAGAGCACCACTTCTGGGCAACTCCCTTTCTCTCTCCCTCTGAGCCTCAGTTTCCTGTTCTATAAACAGGGCTGTTGTGAGGAAAGGCTTTGCAAACTTTCACTCTGCTCCAGAAATGGAGATCCTGTCTCTCACCGGCATGATTAAGCAGAGCCCCTGTGATTGCCCCAGCCCTGTCCCAGAACCTTGGGATTTCTTCATCGGGACCATCATCAGCCTCCTCCCTCCTATTCTGGTCATGGGATGGGTCCTGTTAGGGGGTGAGGGTGGGGTAGTAGATGGTATTCCCACCCCACCCTTCCCCTTGGGCCCCAGTTGTGATGCAGGGGGCAATGGAGGGGAGCCAGCCCTTAAGTGAGTAGCACTAACTGTCCTAGGAGGAATTCACACCCTTCGTGCCCTGGGCACTGTAGCACCGGGGCATTCCTAACCCTTTCCTGACCCCAGCCCATTCTGGCTCTCCAAGGCTTCCCCCCCCGTCTGCCTTTCCCTATTCCCAGCTTCATGGGGGCCAGATGGACGGTCCTGGCTCCGGCCCAGTGGGACACTTCATCCTTAGAACTGTTGTTATGTGTTAACAGTCTGTCTCCTGGCCCTGCTTCATAGAGAACTCTTTTCCCCAGGGAATGGTTTGGGGCAGAGCCCTCCCTGCCCTGGCTATGGACCTCTGTCCCTTGCATCAATAGAAACATCTGGTCAGAGCCGCAGGGATGGGGGAGATGACTACTGCCCCCACCTCTTCTCCATAACTCTTCTCATCTCTCCAAACCCACAGCCTTCATCCCCATTTTCTCATTCTACCTCTCCTCATTCTCCTAAGTCCCTTCCCTCCTTCCTCCATCCCTGAACTCTCATCTCCCCATTCCCCACAGGATAGGGTTCCCAGATCCCAAGTACTGGATGTGGGGGTCAAAGAACCAGGTTCAAATCCGAGCCCCGACACTTTCCATGGGCAAGTTTCTTCTATCTCTAGGTCTATTACTTCTTCTGTATGAAGAGATTATACTAGGTGGTCTCTAAGGTCCATTCTATCATCAAATTCTGTGATATTTTAACTCTTCCTCAACCCAATTCCAATGGTTCCCTCTCTTCTATATCCCAACTTCCTTCTTCACCATTCCCATTGTCTCGAGCAGATGCTCTCCTGGGATGAGGGAAGAGCTGGAGAACCATTATGAATGTGAGTGTTTAATGGGGGCAGGGGGATTGCCATGGAGAAACTTTATTGGGAGATGGGGGCCTTTAACGATCCCCTGCCAGGTCTGGCAGTCCCTGTCCTTTCCCCGGGCCAGAAAGGATCAGACTTTTTCCCTCTGATCCCCTCCAGGGCCAAAAGAAGAGGCTAAAAATAGGTGTGAGCTGTTTTATGAATTAGGGAGATGTCTATGGCCAGAACTTGGGGGATGAGGAGGGCAAATGAAGTGCCCCCTGTCCTGAGGACAGACCTTCTCTCCCCCCCTGAGAGAAGAGGCTTTTAGCCCTCCCTTGTAATCCTAGTCTGGAACAGGGAGAAGGTTCTCCTCCCTTGGCCTGGTGCTGCCAGCCAGGAGGGGGGGGGCAGATGCAGACAGGAGGAGCGCCGGAGAGAATGAGGAGTTTCCACCCCCAGATTTATTTGGTTGTTTTTGTGTGTCTGACGGGAGCAGGGTGGCCCAAGGGACAAAACTGCCAGCACCTGCCCCAATAACCCCCCCCCACTCCCTTACCCCAGGCATCCCTGCAGGCTGGTGGCTGAGCCTGGACTCGGGCACAATCGGCCCCTTGTTAGTGGCTGGCCTAGGCTCTCACGTCTGTGCCCAATAAGTAGCCCCAGACTCCACCCTGGCCTAGTCCAGCCAAGCTGGCTCTCCTTCCAACAGTGGGAGGCCAGCCTTCCACAGACTCAGAAGCTCAGAGTGGGAAGGAAGGCTTCGGAGGACACAGAATCCAGTCTGTCCCACATGGATCCATCCGCCTCTGCCTGATACAGCCGAGTGTCCCAGGCATCCATGAGCCAGAAGGGGCAGGCTAGGCGGTCTGCAAGGTCCTTTCTGGGCAGCCAGTGCTGGGAGTCAGGAAGACCTGAGACACTCACTAGCTGTGGGAGCCTGGGCAAGTCACTAAAGCAACTCAACTGGGAAATGGGCCGGAGAAGCAAATGGCAAACCAGCACCTTTGCTAAGAAACCCCCAAAGGGCTCACAAAGGAAAAGATCCATTCAGTTCTAAAGCGAGGAGCTGACGAATGCCCCCATAGATGAGGAACTCTTACCAAAAGAGCCCCATCCATTATTGTACCACTTTATTAGGAAGCTTTCTTTACCTTGAGCTGTTTCCCTGTGACTGCTGGCTCAGCTTTGCCCTTAAGGCCAATCTAACACAAATCTAACCCCCCTTTTCCCTTACATCCAATCAGTCAGTCTGCAAAGCATTTATTAAACACCTACTCTGTCCTAGGCAACTAGGGGGTTCAGTAACTAGAATACCAGGTCTTGAGTCAGGAAGAACTGAGTCCAGTCCAGCCTTAGACACTTAGTAGCCTGTATAATAGGACAAGTCACTCACTAAGCCTTAGTTTTCTCATCTGTAAAATGGAGATAACCTGATCTACCCAACAGGATTGTGTGAAGGTCAAAGGAGATAATAATTATAAAAATTTTAGCACAATGCCTGATGCATAAATACATCCTTATTATGATCTTTATTTTATTAGTGGCGCCGTAGTACATGGAGCACTGGGCCCGAAGTCAGGAGCTGTGTGACCCTGTGTGACTCCCTTAATCCACTGGAGAAGGAAATTGCAAACCACTCTATTATCTTTGCCAAGAAAACCACATAGAGAAGTCACAAAAAGTTGAATACAACTGAACCACAAATTATTATTATCTACTATGTGCCAGATACCATCCTAGACACTGGAGAAATAAAGACAAAAGAGAAATAATCCCTAACTCAAGAAACTTACATTCTTTGGGGACTGGAGGTAGTAAATATGTATTCCTTCATATCTGTACTTAAGCAGGTGGGTGACTAAACTTAGAGTCAGGAAGGCTGAGTTCAACTTCCACCACACTTATTAGCTGTGTGGTTCTGGACAAATCATCTGATCTTCCTCTCACTCTCAGACTTTATTTTCTCATCCATAGGATAAGAATAATAAAAGCACCTCTCTAGGTAAATGACAATTAATCAGATAATAACTGTAAAGTGCTTTGCAAACCTTAACATGCTAGGTAAATGACAATCAGATAATAACTGTAAAGTGCTTTGCAAACCTTAACACGCTAGGTAAATGATAATCAGATAATAACTGTAAAGTGCTTTGCAAACCTTAACATGCTCTTTATATAGTCATTTAAAACATGTCATTTACCTAGCGTGTTAAGGTTTGCGAAACACTTTACAGTTAACATAGCATGTTAAGATTTACAAAGTACTTTACAGTCATTATCTCATTATAGTGTGCATATGTATACAGCTGTTATAGAGCTTTATGCACATGTGTGTAGAGCTTTATGTATAGGCAAATATACATATATGTATATGCATACATAGGTGTATATGTATACATACAAAATAGATATAAATTATCAGGGAGAAAAGCACTAGCACCTGGGAATAATCGGGACAAATTTTGTGCAGAAGGTAGATGGCATTTGGAGCTAAATCCTAATGGAAACAAGGTGAAGCGCATGGCAGTGCTCTGGGCATGGGGGACAACTAGGAGTGGAAAATTGAGACCGATATTAGCTGTATGGCCTGACACAAGTCACTTTTGTCTGCCTCAGTTTTCTGATCTGAAAAATGGGGATAAAAGTAGCACCTACCTCTCAGAGTTATGTGAAATAATATTTGTAAAGCCTTTTAGAAAACTTTAAAAGTTCTAAATGTCAGCTATTCTTACATCCATATGACCACACATGAAATCAATATAAGGTAGCTGAAGAGGGTCCTTAAAAGTAGGGAGTGTTGGGGCAGCTAGGTGGCGCAGTGGATAGAGCACCAGCCCTGAAGTCAGGAGGACCTGAGTTCAAATTTGATCTCAGACACTTCCTAGCTGTGTGACTCTGGGCAAGTCACTTAACCCCAATTGCCTCAGCAAAAAGCAAAAAAAAAAAAAAAGGGGGGGGGGAGTGTTAGGAAAGGCATCAAGTGGACTGTAGTGCTTGAGCTGAGCTTTATGGGAAGTAATAAGGGATTGTAAGAGGTGGAAGGGAAGAAGAAGGCACTCCAGGTATGGGGGACTGTTCATGCAAAGAAGCATGATGGGAAATGGGAATGGTGCTCAGGAGACAGACTGGGACTGGATTTACAGATATGAGAATCATCAGTGTAGAGATGCTCATTGAACTGATGAGATGACCAAGTCAGAGAATGGAGAGAGAGGAGAAAAGTGAATCCAGAACAGAGCTTGGGGGTTCACCCACGGTTAGGGAGCCATGCTATGGATAAAGAGCCTAGAGATGGAGGAGAACTCAGAGAAATGGCAGATGAATCAAGATATCTAGAAGAGAAAATCCAGGGGGAAGAAGGTGGCCAACAAGACCAAAGTTTTCAGAGAGGTCAAGAAAGCTGAGGACTGAAAAGAGAAAGGCTGTCAGATTGAGCAGATTAAGAGATCATTGGTAAGTGAAGAGTTTCAGCTGAGTGATGGAGTTGGGAAGGAGCCGAGAGAAGAGGAATTGGGAACTATTGTCAACACTTCTTCTCAGCTGGGAAATATGACAATAGTGGGAGGGAATGGTAGGGTCAAGTGAGGGTTTTAAAGGATATTTTTAAGGATAAGCTGAGAGCATGTGCAGAAAGTGGGGAGTCATTTGGTAGGAGAGCCTGGATATTAAAGGTAGGGGATGACTATGGGGCCAATCTGTGGAGGAGATGGGACTAAGGGTATAAATCCTAATTTAAAGCATTCTGTAGGTAGCTCTAGTACTTGGAAGGGTTAAAGCAGAGGTTAGAGAACTCCTAGTAAAGATGCTGTTTCAAGAGATCCTAGGACAGAGTGGGAAACTGGATCCCATGGCCTCCAGGGTTCTTTTCTTACGAATCTAAATTTCTGAGATTCTAATGGTTCCAAGACTCTGAAGTTCTGGACGGTCTAAGTTTCCAAGCTGTGAAATCTTCTCATGTTTCAAGATTCTAAGGTTCAGCAACTTGTCCAGTACTGGACTTGTATTCAAGTTAATTGCTGAGTGACCATGGATGAGCAAATCACATGGCCTCTAAGAGCCTCTCTTTTCCCATCTGTAAAGTGGGTATAAAATGTCTGCATCACCTTTCCCTCTTTAGTCTCCCTTTCCTATAGAGGTGAGAACAGATTGGGGGAGGTTCCAGAATTTGTTAGTCATGGTCCCAGATCCCCTAGCGAGAGTTGAAAAGGAACATCTGGCTCAGCACCGAGTGCTCCATCGTGAGTCAGGGAACCTGGTTTTGAATATTGACTATAATCCTCATTCACTGTCTTCTCTGTAAAATGACTGGGTTGGTCTGAATGATCTCCCAGTTCTATTCATCTACTTGCCCTGGAACCCTCCCTAATAAACTCCCACCCCAACATCCTTGATTTCTGATCCTCAAGGGTCCGCTGAGGGGAAGAAGTGCTCCAGTGGGCAGGGATGGTACTGCCCCATGTCTGTGTCTGAGTCTTGGAGATTTTAGGGTGTATGGCTATAGAAAAACACCCACCCACATGCTGTCCCACTAGTCTGAGTCTTTGAGTGTCTAGGGCATGTAGTTTTATATGTGTGTGTATACATGCACACATGTATAAACACATGTACACATACCCATCCATCCACATCCATCCATACATATACACATATAACCCATAATCCATGTACACACATCCATATAATATATGGATCCACACATATCTACACAACACAGACCTGCAAATACACATCCACAAACATACATACATGCACAGGTCCATCTATACATTACACAGACCTGCAAATACATGTCCACACCCATGCATACATACAGCCTCCATCCTCTGCCAGGAGTGAGCTCTGTGATTCCAGGCAAGTGATTTGCTCTCTCTAGGTCTCAGTTCCTCAACCACAAAATGAGATTAATGTGGCTTGCTTACTTCTCATTCATGGTTTATTTGGAGGAAAGTGTTCTGTAAAACCTTAAAGTACAACATGATTATGAGTTATTTTTGTCATTGTTACTATGATTCTGCATCTCCATGTCTCAGTGACACATATACACACATGTGTGCACATATATGTTACACACGGCACAATGTCACACACAAATGTGTGGCCTGTGTGCGTATACACATACTGTATAGCATGTTACATGTTTCACAATCACACAAATGACATACAGCTGTTGTGCTCACGTATCTACACACATGTTATGCACATACACAACAGGTAAAGATCAGCAGAAAATACAGAAAAGGTTTAGAAACTCAGAAATGTACAAAATATGGATATAGTATTATAGAATATCAACATATTTTATCTTTTAATACTGTAATAATTCAGCCTTCTTCTCTGGCATGAAGGGAAGTCCACAAAAGTTTATGCAGATTTTTCAGCTGCTGAGAGTAGAGATAAACCTTTAATTCCCATGATGTGGACAGGATAACTGTAGATATACACATACATATACATGCACATACACAGAAGTATATATAAAAACATACATGTGTGAGTGTGTGTGTGAGTATGTGACACACAGTTCCATTCACAGCCACACCATTCCCCTACCCCTCACTTTCCAGCCATCCTGGAACAGTCTGGGGGCAGATGACCTGGTTCTCTGTTCTCCCTTTGCGTCCCCTGCCCCCCCCTCAGCCTCAGTCCCCTCCTCAAGCAAAGGCTGGAGCCCAATTCCTCCAGGATTGGGGGAGGAGGGAAGAGTGGGGTATCTCGGGGGCCATGCTGTCCTAGGAATCCTGACGTTTGGCATGTCTTCCCCCAGCCCCAGGGGACCTTGGCAGCCCCAGCTGTGGGCATTCTTGGGGCAGCTGGTGGTGATTAGCAGCTCTGATCACCTCGTGGAGATGCCATCTGGGGTAAGGGCACAGAGCCCAGTGCCAGAGAAAGTTAAGCCTGCAGCTGGCCCCCATCCTGACTGATCCTCCCAGGGATTCCCCAGGGGTACTAGGAGCAAGAAACAGAGAGGTGGGGGGTCTGTGTGCATATGGGTCTGTGTGGAAGGGGGAAGGATGTTTGTAATAGGAAATTATGTATTGACAAATAATTGATAAATAGGGCCATAAGATCCAGTCAGTGTTCTAGAGGGCCCTGTTCTCTTAACCCATTCTTCTACCCTGCCAAACCCCAAGGACTCCGCCGAAGGAAAGGGTCCTCCCCAAAATGTCCTGAATTCAGATTCTCAAGGGATCCAGTGAGTCTGACTGTAGAACAACCTCTCCTGAAGAGAAAAAAAAATGAAAAAGTTCTAAAGCAAAGCGCTGGGATAAATAAGACTGAAGATCTCCAGAGAATCAGTGTCTGTCATGATTCATCTAATCCAACTCATACTTAGCCAAGAATTGCCTTTATCATAGCCCCTGCTCATGCAGGCTCTACCTGAAGAGTTCTCATCTGACTCCAAGACAGCCTATTCTACTTCTGGGTGGCTTGAATTTGTCAGGAGAGAATTCCTGATATTAAAGCAAAATTTGCCTCTTTCTGCCTTCAATTACATAGTAAACATTTATTAAGTGCCTACTATGTGCCAGGTGCTTTGTTAGGCACTGGGGATTTGAAGACAAAAAAAAAAGTTCCTGCCCCAGGGAGCCATCTTGCACATGTAATGTCTGCAAATACTCAAAGATAGCTGTTATGGCCCCAGTAATGGTAGTGCATTTAGAAATATTATTACAAAATTTTATCCTTATAACAATCCTGTATGGTTATTGCTCCCATTTTACAGATTGGAAATGAGGTAGACAAAGGCTAAATGACTCTCCCAGATAACTAATAAATGTCTCAGGTAAGATTGAAACTCAAATCCTTATGTCTTCAGGGCCAGTACCCTATCCATTTCACCACCAAACTGCCTCTCTTCCAGGTTAAGGCTTTCTATCCCAGACCAAATATGCCCAATTCTTCTAACTCTATATGGTATGGACCCCAAGTTCATTTATAAAATGTGACTGAAGAACTGGATCTGGTGTGATCAGGGTGGAGGAAAGTAGAATGATTAGCTCTGCCATTAAAGATTCCTAGCTTTAAGTGAAGTGAGCACAATCAGGAGATCATTACACACAATAACAACAAGATTATCCGATGATCAATTCTGATGGACATGGCTCTTTTCAACAATGAGATGATTCAAACCAGTTCCAGTGAACTTGTGATGATGAGAGCCATCTGCACCAGACTGTGGGAACTGAGGGTGGATCACAAGATAGCCCTTCACATTTTGTGGTGGTTTGCTTGAATTTTATTTTCTTTCTCTTTTTTTTTTTACTTTTGGATCGGATTTTTTTCTTGTGCAGCAAGATAATTGTATCAATATGTATGCCTATTTTGAATTTAACATATTTTTTTTTACCATTTTAACATATATTGGATAACATCCCATCTAGGGGAGAACATGGGGGGAAGGAGGAAAATTGAAACACAAGGTTTCTCAAGGATCAATGTTGAAAAATTATTCTTGCATATGTTTTGAAAATAAAAAAAACTTCAATAAAAAAATAAAAATTCACTTAAAAAAAGATTCTTAGCTTTCATCCCTTTAGTTCAGACAGTCCTTGAATCCTGAATTTAGATGCCCTGCTGGGAAATGGCCAGCTGCTTCCCAATCTACCATTTCTTGCTTCTGCCTTGTAGTCAGCCTCTTCAGATGTGAAGACCTCAGACTATAGTGAGCTAGTTCTCTGAGCTGTCCATCTGCTGCTGGACATAGGGTGTCCCTTGAGGAAAGACTGCTAGAAGCTGGAGCCAATGGTTTTCTGCTTCCATCTGTACCTGCACAAGGCATTTTCTACTCCCTGCTACTAACTCAATCACCCAACTGGGACATGGTGCAAAGAATAACACTCCCTTTGATTAAAAGTTCCCATCTCCTGATGCTCCCTTCCTTTGAGGGTAGGGGAATGGTGTCCTCCACACTTTGATACACATTTTCGTGCTTGATCATCTCTGCAACTGAACTGCAGAAAAATCATGATCCAAACCTCAATCCATGTCCCCTACCACCTGATTCCTCATTTCCATCCTCCATCCTGCCATTCTAAAATTTCATACTAATCCTAATTCTACTCAGCCCTTCTACTGCGCCCTCTGGAATGACCATTCCATAAGCAACAAACTTCTTTTTGTGTTAAATCTGTTCCTCTCCTACCTCTTTCCACTGGATATTACTGAAACATGACTTTCCTCTGATGTCACAGCCTCCCTGGGTACCCTTTCCAGTACTAGCCGCACCTTCACTCATTATTTCTTGGTTTACTAGGTAAAGTGGAGGGGTTGTAATACACCTTGTTCCCCATTATGACTTCCAAGTTCTCCCTGTTCCTCCGTCACTCAGTAACCACTCTTCCTTTGAGATTCATAATATTCATTCTATTGCCCATTTAAAATCCTGGTAGTTGTTTTCTACAGACCCTCAGATCATTCTTTTTTTTTTTTAATGAATTCCATGGCTGGCTTAAAATTTTCTCTCTTTCCCAATCCCTGACTTCATACTAGGAGGCTTCAATAAGTATATTGATCCTCCCTCTAATACCCTTGCCACTTACTTAGTCCCTTAATCTATGCATGTCCCATGAGCTATTCCTCCAGAGACATCACTTCGGCCACATCCCAAGATGATCTTCCCATCACCCACAAATGTACCACTTCCATGTTCAAGAATTCTGAAATCCCTTATCTGTCCATAATCTATTGACTTTTCACCTCTTCTACCTTACCTTACATAACGCTACTCTTTCTCTATTTATTGACTTCTATTCTATTCCTTTGAGCTTTCAGTTTTCTCCTGGGCCATCTTCCTTCACTACTCATTCTCTCCTCTTGTCTCCATCTTGAACTCTTGGTAAATTGATTCAACTCCCCACTATTCTCCTCTCTTTAATTCCTATCCCTCTTATCATATCACCAATTATATCCAGGGAAGCTTCAACCTTGGATCATTCCCATTATTTGTCATCTTCACTTCTACAATTGTGCTGCTGTAAAAATCGTGCAAATATTCTGACTGGGTCCCTGACAAATTTATGTTACACAACCTCATCTGGTCCCTCAACTGTTGCAAAGACAACCCTACTATACCTTTCTTATTAGCTACTCCACTATAGTTCTTCCAAAACTTTTATTCCTCCTCAGTTCCCTCATGGCAACTCCTGTCTCTAATCTCGCCTTATATTTTACAGAAAAAGTCAAGACCATTCACCATGAACTCTCTCTTCTCTCCTCTTCCTCATCTTCTAACACATAGGTGCTTTCTGCCACTCTCTCCTCCTTTGCCCTGTCTTACATGATGAAGAGACCTTGCTCTTTATTAAGGCTCTCCCCTCTATCCTGGTTTTTCTTTCTACCTGTCTGACTCCTCCTTCTCTGCCTTCTTTGTTAGATCCCCCTCCAGATCACATCCTTTAACAATGAGTGACCCTCAGGGTGCTGTCCTGAGTCTTCTTCATGGTCTTTTGTTCTCTTAAAGTGTCATTGGGAATGTCTACACCCTCTATAGGGAGAGGTATAGACAAACAAAGGTTACAAAGGCTCACTAGGCTGATCAGGAAATAACTCCCTATATCTTTAGGTATCAATATTCTCCAATGAAGCCCAAATCAAACTAAAATAAAATTGAGAAATATTGAACAAAATAAATATAAAATATAATAATTAATGTAATGATAAAAATAATTAACAATAATAAAATATAATAAAACATAGAAAATATTATAGTTTAAAACTAAGTCAATATGCAAGCCTGGAGGGATCCTTATATATGGGCTAGTGGCCCCTATTTCTATTTGATTTTGGTGTCACTGGCCTAGGGAAGAGAGACTAGGACTCGTGGTCCAACCTCCCCATTCTGTAGATGAAGAAGCTAAAACCCCAACAGATGATCCAATGGGCCCCAAATCACACATAATTAAGTGATAGAACAGCAATGCCAATGATGTGTTTTGATTCTAAATCCAGTGGGGTACTGGTCCATTGTTACATGCTGGTACCATGCTGGTACTTGTCCATTATTACAAAACCCAAAGGAGTAAGGCAGCCAAGGATGGCCATTCTTGATGACAAGATGAAGATGTAGGAGGTTATCCTCTGTTTATCTTGATGAACCTTTATAAACTTTGCTTATCATCTCCCTCCTGATGGAAGGTATGGACATATCCACTGGCCCCTTAAAAGAACAAAAAAATAGCAGCCAGCCAAGTCTCAATGACTGAGGCTGACCCCTGAGGTTAGATAAGAGCTGTCTTATCCAGTTAGATAAGAGCTGGCTCTCAGCATTCCCAAGAGTTGGGTTTCAGTGACTAGGGACCATTAATATGATTTGGAGGTCTTGTAATACAATGGAGCACTGGGTCTAGAGCCAGAGAATTAGATTTAAATTCCCCTTCTGACATTTAAAGAGTCTACCTATGTGATCTTGGGATAGTCGTTTATCCTTACTGAGCCAATGTTGTCTCATGTGTAAAATAAAAGGGTTGGACTAGATAAGGGTCTTTGAGGTCCCTTCTAATTCTAGCTTTATGATTCTTTGATTCTTGGAAGAAAAGACTGTTGGAAAGAGCCACCTTAGCCTTATGTATGGATCTGACCTTGTCATTCTCAGAAAATTTCTATTGCCTCTGCTTATATAAACTCCTTTGTTGACTCCTTTATAATCTGTCCCCAGACAACTTATGTTGTTCAGTTATTTTTCAGTTGTGTCCATCTCTTTGTGACCCTATTTGGGGTTTTCTAGGCAATAGGCCTTCTCAGCCCTTTCTAGACTCATTTTACTTTTTATCTCATAGGTGCTTTTGGACCATAATGAAGGATATGTGTGTGAGGAAATGGGTGGAGGACGTAAGGGACCATTGCCACAAAATGAGGATGTAGAAGACTAGTATATAACCAGACCTAATCAGACTATGTAGGTAATATAGGAAAGGGGTTGCCTTTCCAGTATAGTGTATTTGCTCTCCAAAGGATGGGCAAACCATGGAGTAGGACTGGGTTAGGAGGATTTTAGGACTCTGGTGGAAAAATAGGACCCACTAGAGAGGGAGAAAAACTCTCTGGATTATTTGTGGGCTTTTCTAACTCCTTTTCTGTGTTTTCTACATTTATTTTCTAGCTGCTACGATTCATTTATGTCCTCTGCTCTTTCTGTGGAGTAGAATATAAGCTGTCCTATGCCCGATATACATTTGTTATCTTGAGTGCTTGTTATAAACATCGTCCACATTTGGGGAAACTTAACGCTTCGTGAATTATAAACTCTTAGTGGGGTTTAGCCAAAAGAGATATTGATCTGAGGGCCTCTGGAAAATTCTAAGCTTCTAAGAAAACTGGGACATGGAAAGATAAATTGTCTAGAAAGAGTTTAAGACCTAAATCCAGATCTCCCAAAGAGTACTGAACTAGGAGTTTTAAGTTTCATGAGCTTGCTGTGTGCCCTGCAAGTTAATTCCCTACCCCAAGGACCCTGGACCTTGGTTTTCCTATATAAAAGTGAAGGGGATGGACTAGAAAGTCTCTGAGGACCTTGTAAGCTCTAACAAGCCATGGATGTATAAATCTGGAGCTCCAGGGACTAGCCCAGTCCATTTTTGATTCTGCCCAGAGCTTTGTCACATTTGCATGTCAAAATCGAATAGGTCCGCTTCACAATTCTCAGTTTCCTGAACATGAGAGTTTCCACCTTGTTTTACTCCATCATTCTGTTACCCCCCCAGCACCTGGGGCTACAGAAGTGGGGAAACAGACATCTGGGCTCCGGCACACATTGCTACTCTTGTATGTTATCACCCTCCCTCTTTCTCCCTCGCCTTCCGGGCTGGTTATTTCTGCTGAACTCAGCACTTTCCCTATAACTGTGGCTGGGAATTGGTTCCTGAGGGCTGCCCTGAGGAACGTGGAGGTTGGTTTCCACTGACTCAGCTCCCTCTAAGCTCCTGCTTCAGAAGACTCCTCTTCACCCAAGGCTACCTCTTTCTTTTTCCCATGTGGACTCAGCCAGAACCTCAACCACACAGTGTAGCCTCAGGATTCCAAATTACTGCTTCCTTCCAGTGTCTGTGAGACTGCCTTCCCCTCCTGGGGATGGAGATGGGCTGGAGGACCCCATCGTGGCCAGTACATCTCTTGAAGTCCCCTTCCTCTTGCATGCAAATTCAAATAGATTGGTGTGTTGAGAATTGTTCAATGGTGCTTCCTCTAGGAAGATCCGGACCTCAGAGTCCATAGCATGAGTCCTGCTGGAGGGAAGGGCTCCTGGATCCAGATTTGGGTTTGAATCCTACCTTAGTCACTTCATAGCTATCAGCAAATTACTTTTCTAAGACTCGGTTTTCTCATCTGCAAAATGGGGCTAAAACACAGCTACCTACCCTAGGAGGTTATTATGGAGGCGGTTTTGTAAACCCCAAAGTAATACAGAAATAAAAGCATTTTATTGTTATTGCTACCTCTCCATTCCTAGCATTCACACAGCCAACACCCTACTTAGAACCCTCATTATCTCCAACACAAACTATTGCAACGGTTTCTTGAATGGTCTCTCTCCACTTTACTCCATCTCCCACACATCTGCCAAAAGGACTTTCCTTATGTATGGATCTGACCTCACCATTCTCCACTCATAAAATTTCTATTGTCTCTGCATATATAAACTCCTTTGTTTGGCTCCTTTACAATCTGGCCGCAGACAAATTTTGTTGTTCGGTTATTTTTCAGTCGTGTCTGTCTCCTTGTGACCTTATTTGGGGTTTTCTAGGCAAAGATACTGAAATGCTCTGCCATTTCCCTCCCCGGCTCATTTTACAGATAAGGAAACTGAGGCACACAAGGTGAAGTGACTTGGCCAGGGTCACAGAGAGTATCTGAGGATGGCTTTGGACTCAGATTCCTCCATCCACATCACCCTCTAGCTGCCCCCAGACAACCTTTGTCCTCCGTTACTTCCATTCTTGAACTCGTCTGTCCCCCCAAACTGGCTTCTCTGTTTCTCCCACGCTGCATCCCGTCCCCCACTTCCAAGCCTTTGTTCTGGCTATTCCCCAGGCACAGAATGCACTCCTTTCTTATCTCTGTCTCAGAGAATCCCCCACTTCCTTTAAGACTCAGCCCAGCTCTTAAGTCTCAGACCTTCCCATAATGCCTTTTCTGCTCACCCCAGCTTCCCTCCCTAACTCTCTGCATTTGTAGTTCTTCCATGTCTCTGAATCCTCTGCATAGTCCCAGACACCAACGAATGCTTCATTTTGAGCCTTGGCGCTTTTTGATTCGCGGGTGCTGTGTGATTTTGGCCACGACCCCTTCCCTCTCTGAAGCTCGGGTTTCTTTCTCTGAAAAGCAAAGTGTTTAGACTGGGGGTCTCAGAGGTTCCTCTCAGCTCTAAATCTGTGATCTTATGATTTCTTTCCCCCTTCTGATTGGGGGGAGGGTTATAACAGACAGATAAATGACTGGGAACTGACTTGGGAGCCTTCGGGGAAAGAGTTTGTGGTTGGGATGCTGAGGTTGGAAAAACGCAGACTGTGGAGGGCCAATGGCCACGTCATGGTGGGGGTGGGGGGAGTCCTGGAGCTTGGAATGGGGGCGGGGACGGGGAAGGGGGTCTTCCCTGGAGACTGTCTTCTCCGACCCTGTCCAGAGCAAGGGGGCAATCCTGGGAGCCAGGAGGAAGGAGGCAGAGAAAGAAAAGAGGGGCACTGAGGATGACTTTTTAAGTTTTCTTCCCCAGTTCTTAAAAAGCCAGCACTCCCACTTCCCTTGCAGGGGGAGGCGGGGTGCCCTTCCTGTGACGCTGTCTCTGTGCAATGTGAGGCATGCCTAGAAGTGTGGACAGGGGATTTACCTGGCAGAGAAAGGGGAAGATTGGGGGGTGGGGTGGGCAGGAGGAAAGGCAGCTTAGCCCAGCCCCTTCAAACCCCTAGCTTAGCTTAGCTGGCCCCAGAGCCCCCCTCCTCGGCGGGCGGCCCCGCCACAGCTGGCTCGCATTAGCTGAAGGCCTGGCGAGGGGCCAGCCTCCACCCGCCTAGTCTCCCCCTCTCAACTGTGGGCCCGGCAGGCCCGCCAGTCTTAGGCTCGCTCTAGAAGGGGACACAGCAAGAGCAGCACGAGCGAGCTGGGAACCCCAAGTGCCAGGAGATTGTGGGGGGGACCCCCTCCTGGTCCCCAAGGCCCAGGCAGCCAGACTCTTGGCCCCACACCTTCTCCCTATACCCGGTCTGGGAGCGGGTGCCCAGGCATCCGTCAGGCCTCAGGCAGGTAAGTGGGGGACCCCTGGTCCCCAATCCCCTCCCTCTCCCAGCCCCAAGCAGCCAGATTCTCAGCTCTTTCTCAACTTTCTTCCCATGATTGCTCTAGGGCTGGGTGTCCAGGCAGGAATGAGCCAGAGAATCAGTGAGTAAAGGGGGAGGATCCTCTCTTTCCTAGCTCCCCACTGCCAAAGCTCTTCAGGATCATCCCCCTCTGTAGCATCAGCATCCCATCCCCCCCCCCCCCGCCACAAAGCCAGGTTTAAGGTTAAGAAAGGACTGCAGGAATTTGGGGAAAGCTGTGGGTCAGGAATGGGGAAGGAGATTCGAGGTGAAGAGATTAGAAGGAAGACTGGAGACGGGAATAGAGGCTATCACAGGTACATACATGTCCATGTTGCTGCCCGAATCCACATGCCTCCCAATGGCATGGCACCTTTCCACTGGCCAGTCAAAGGCTAGAGGCTCTGCAAGATCCCAGAGCCAGGGGCCCTGGTGGTCAGAACCGGAGTCAGAGGGGAGCCTATTGGCCCAGACTACCTCAGGAAGAAAAAGCTGAGGGGAAACTGAGGATGGAGAATAATGATCTCCACTTCTGTGGAGGAGAGGATGTCTCACTGCCCTCTGTCTCCCTCAGAGCTTAACCAGGAGAGTTAACAAGGTGCCATAGAAAGCACGCCGGTCCCTGGAGTCAGGAGATTGGGTTCAAATCCTGATGCTAAATGTGTGACCATGAATAAGTCTCTTTCCCAAGAGAGCCTCAGTTTCTCTACCTGTAAAATTGGAGGGGGTGGGGACATTTGGAGCAGATGCTATCCAAGGTCTCTCCCAGCTTTGTGATTATTCTATGATTTTGTGAAATAAGTACAACAGTAGGGAATGATGTCCGACATTGGTCCAGGGAGAGGGAAGCCCCTTAAAAGGGTTGGGGTAGTTCCTTTCCTCCAATGAACCCCTTCTTCCTGCGCTGGCCAAGAGGCAGGGGGCTGGATATAATGACCTTTGCTGGACCTGGGAAGGTAAGAGAGAGAAGGTGATTGAGATATTGGGATGTTTTATGGGTTAGTGCTGTGTAAAGAATAAGCTCAGGCTGATAGACTTCCTCACATCAATTTTGGTTTAATCAAATTAAAAGGGCCTAATCTATTACTGATATTGACAGGTGGCCCACACTGCGCCCCCTGGTGTCCTTGGGGGAGACCTGCCTCTGATCATTCACCTTGCCAACAGCTGGTCCTTCCATTTAGGCTGGGGGGGTCACTGAGGGACGTCTCTGTCCAGATGAACTGGAGAAGGCTTGGGAGCCGGGCCCCCGCGGCTAGGTCTGGATCAGGCTAAAGGCACATGCCTTCTGTTCTCTCACAGTGGCTTGTGTCTTTCCCAGGTGACGTCGGGAGTCCAGCATGTTGGCAGCCTGGGCTCCGGGTCTGTGGCTGATCAGCCTCTGGGTCACCTGTGGCAGTCAAGGAACAGAGACTGGTAAGGAGTACCGCCCCTCGCCCCCCTCAGAACTGGGGCCCAGGGCCCCCCTCCCATGTCAGGGGCAGAGGGTCCTAGGAGGTGACTAAAGGGGGAGAGTCTTAACGGGTCCTGCAGCCTTGACCTTGTATCTGATTCTGCGAGTGTGTCCTTGTCCATCTCCATGACGTGTGTGAGTAAGTGCGGGTGGTGAAGAGGCAGTCAGAGGGCTGGCCGAGTTCCCCAGGAGACCAGCGGGGTGCTCCTGAGTGAGCCCTGAGCATCTTGCCAGCCTCAGCTACTTGTGGGCAAAGCAGGAACAATAATCCTTTGCTCAGGTTTATTGTCAGGCTCACAGGAGCTAGGGAAGAAGCCGTAACATGTGGCTGCTCTCACTAGCATTTGAGTAGCTCTGGGTCCCTTTATGAGTGTGTGTGTGTGTGTGTGTGTGTGTGTGTGTGTGTGTGTGTGTGACTAGGTCTCCTACTGCATGGAGGTGGGGGAGGGAGGAAGCAGACCCCCCCTTGCCCCAGGACAGGCCCTGGGCTACATGTGAGTGTGTCTGTGAAGGAATGGACTTCTGCCAGCCTCAGGCCAGCCCAGCTTCTCTGCAGCCACAGATGCCTCTGGTGCCAGTTATCCATTGGAGCTGCAAGAGAAGCCTTGTTGCAGAGGGAATCTGAGTCCTCCTGCTCCTCACTTTGCTCACTGCAGAATATCCTGGGGGGCTCCTGAGGAGGCCCTGTTATGGCAGGAGTTGAGGGCACCCAGACCCAGGACCAGACTGAAGGCTGGGCTATTCCTGGGGTCAATGCCAGGGGGAATAGCTTTGGCATCATTCCCCAGGCTGGGAGAGGAGCTGTTCAGTTAGGGGATACCTGAGCTTGCCAAGGCCTCCAGAGCTCTGAGGCTCCCTCCCTCCAGGGCCAAGGAGCTCCGTGGGGCTAGTAGCGGAGTAGTTGGGGAGTGGGCTGGTATAAACTTTCCTGTCCCTGTGCCTAGGAGTGTGTATGCTCCTGCATTCATGTAGCTACATGTGCACACGGGTATATGGGCTTCACCCACTCCCCTCTCCATGAGTCTCCTTGGGGGCTGGGGCAGCAGATTTCAACATCTTTGAGGAATCCGGGCACCATGCCAGGGGATGAGTCACACAGGCTGCCGCTGATGGAGACGGCCCCTCCGGCTGCATATGTATGTGAGGGGTGGAGAGTCCCAGAGCTTCTGGGCCCCAAACCCAGGAGTGTGCTCTTCTTAGCCCCCAAACCTATGGAGTCCAGTCCCTATTAAGGGCATTCTCAAGCGGGTCTGGAGCCCCAGGCTGCTCTGAGTGGCCCCTAAAGGGCTCTTTCCCCCAAAGAAACCAGATTTCCTTTGTGGTTAGATACCACTGGCTTTCCAACCCTATCCCTTCACACACTCCCTGCCCCATCTTGTCCCATGTCTACCATCCCTGCCAGTGTCCCGGGGGCACCAATGGAGCAACAGAAAGTAGGCTCTGCCTCTAACTCCATGTGCTACTTTGGGCAAATGACTTCCCCTCATTGGGCCTCAGTATTTTCATCTGTCAAATGGGGACTGCTTATATTTCTCCTCTCCCTTTTGTTCTGCCTCTCCTCCTCTCTGTTCCTGATTGAAGAAAGTCCTGTCTGGTTTTCCTGGGGCTATCAGGGCAGGAGAAAGGTGGGGTAGTGCCAAGGCTACCTTACAGTACCCCCTTGTCTTCCAGGTGAACAATGTCCCACTCTGCAGCAAGAGGGACTGAAGTTAGAGGCCAATGGTGACTCCTCAACCAACATGACAGGTGAGTTCTATCTTCCCCAGTTTCCCCATCTCTGTGCATCCAAGGTACCTGTTCACCCACATTTACCTGAGCTATCCAAACTCCTTTTCCCTTCCCAGGTTTTAATCTCATTAAGAGATTTGCCCTCATGAAGGTCTCAGCCATCAAGAAGATTCGGAACCCAAAAGGACCCTTCATTCTTCGGTTGGGGAATGCCCAGATTGCTCTCCCCACAGCGTGAGTGCTCTGGGTATCTTGGGAGGGCCACAGAGGAATAAGAGGTACTCTTGTAGGTCTTTCCCTCCATTCCCCTACCTCTGGATCTACTTTGCCACTGTCCTAGTTTATGCTGATCGGCTTGGACTTCAGTGCCCAGGAACAGGATGAGTTTTCATGAAGGAAGATATATATGTTGCCCAAGAGGTCAGGGTGGGCTTCAGTGCCAACCCTGATCCTCCAGTCTCTGTATACCTATGCCCAGAAGATGGGCCCTAGTCTGGGCAGGCAGGAATTACAACAGAGAAGGGATAAGCCTGGATGCTAACCTAGCAACAGGATTGAGCTAATACTTGACTAGCAAGGAAGGATTGACACTCAGTCTGCCCTGGACATGGGAAAAGGCCCTAGATTGACACTAAGGAATATGGGCACTCTCTTGGCCCTCTGCTGAGTGGGCATTAACTTCATATCAGGAATAAGAGTAGATATCTGGCTGGCAATGGAGTAAGAGAAGATACTAGGGGTAAGAAGTGGTGTTACGTGGTCTCTGGGAAGAAGCTAGACCTACAAGATTGGGCTTCTGACAAGGCTCAACTGGCTTTTCTTCCTCCTACTTCTAGCCAGGTGTTCCCTGGAGGAGTCCCTGACCAGTTTGCAATAGTGTTGACCCTTCTGCTGAAGAAACAGACAAGCAAAGATACCTGGTATTTATTGCAAGTGACTGATAAACATGGGTATCCACAGGTGAGCCTCAGCCTCCTGCTTCCCCCTAATCCTGCCCCCACTCCCTCTGACCTTCTTCCCTTCTCTCCCCACCTGCCCCCCAGCTCACTCTTCCCACCTGTCTTTTCCTCCCCCTGCCTCTTTTTCCCTTCTCCTAGGAGGTTTCCAGCCCTCAGCTTTTTTTCATCACCCTGCCCCTGGCCATTCAGAGCCCTGGGATGTGGCCCTTGGGATATCCCTGGTCAATAGTGTCACCAGCTCCCCAGGAGCTCCCTGGGTAACAGCTCCACTTTTCTCTGGGAACCCAGAACCTAGAGGAAAGGGGTGCAATTTGTGAAGGATGCTTAGACTTGATTGCTTTCAGGCACCCAGTACTGCCAGCTCCTTCTCTGAGATCCAAAAGGCATTAGAGTCAAAGGGCATTCACCTTTTATTTATTATTATGCTTTCAGCCTCACTCTAAGCATTGAACCACCTGGTCTTTTCTGAATCTTCTTGGCTCCTAGGGCTCAGAGATTAACCGATCATTATCTCCCCAATTTTACAAGCCACTGCAACCAATTAGGTTTCTGCTTCCCTCTCCCCCACACCCCTGCACAAAAAAGATTGAAATTGTTAGAGCTAAAGGAAACTTTAAGGACCACCTGTCTAATCTCCTTTGAGCCCACCTGGCCTTTGTCTTTTCTGAATCTGCTTGGTTCCTAGGGCTCAGAGATTAACCGATCATTATCTCCTCAATTCCACAATCTGCAGCAACCAATTAAGTTTCTGCTTCTCTCTCCCTCACATCCCTCTACAAAAAGATTGAAATTGTTATTAGAGCTAAAAGGAAACTTTAAGGACCACCTGGTCTAATCCCCTCCTTGACTGATGAGGTTTTTCAGAGGCACAGAGGAAGGGAAAAGTATCCTATGGAGATTTAGTGTCAAAACTGGGACCCAGGTTTCCTGCTTGTGAGTGCAGCATCCTCTGAGAGCTGAGACAGCTGCTCCCTCCACCCATCCTGGGCATTCTGTGTGCCTTTATGAGGTTTATTTGCAAGGACAAAGAGAACATACAGATGCAGAAATGGTGCACCAGGGGAAGGCCATCAGTTGTATGAATAACAGATAATTCTCCAGTCTCAGGCTGGTGTTGGTACTTAACTCCCTAGCTAGCCTAGAGCCTTCCTTCCCTTATGATCCCCAAAGAGAACAGCATCTTCCACTCGAAGCAGCCTCTGATTGGCTGCCAGACATTAGTGGTCCAAGCTTATTGGTTCAGTCTACAGGGCGGGGCCAACCAGAAAACTTCCTTCTAGTTGGGTAGGAATGTGAGAGTGATGGGTAATTGTTGCCTGGTGGCAGGTAGAGACAAAAGCGATTGAATTAGGACAAAATGGGAAGTGCAATCTCGATCTGAGAAAGTCTTCATTCTAGGGCAGAACCCAGGAAAGGGAAAGGACTTGATGTGGTTACTAAGCAGCAAGGTTTAAATCTGAACTTGCTACAAACCTAATGCTTTTTTCTGAGGGACATACTGCTTTCTAAAAGTCAAGAAATGGGAGGCAGCAAGGAATAAAGAGGAAGGGAGTGGGTTCTGGAGCCTCCTTCTAGGGCAGAACCCAGGGTTAGGAAAGGGAAAGGACTTGATGTGGTCACAAAGTAGCAGGATTTAAATCTGAACTTGCTACAAATCTAATGCTTTTTTTTTTTTTAGAATGATATACGGCTCCCTAAATGTCAAGAAATGGGAGGCGGCAAGGAATAAAAAGGGAGGGAATGGATTCTGGAGCCTCCTTCTAGGGCAGAACCGAGGGCTAGGAAAGGAAAAGGACTTGATGTAGTTACCAAGTAGCAGGATTTAAATCTGAACTTGCTACAAATCTAATGCTTTTTTTATTTTTGGTGTGACATACCTCTTCCTAAAAGTCAAGATATGGGAGGCAGCATGGTGTAGAGAGGGAGGGAGTGGATTCTGGAGCCAGGGAAAGCTGGGTTCAAATTCTGCCTCTGAGAAGTACTGGCTGAGTGACCCTAGGAGCAACAGCCCAGGAAATTTTCTCAAATTATGATTTGTAAGGTAGTTGCTGAACTGAATTTCTGAATTCCCAATTTCTGAATTTCTGAAATCCCAAATCCAGATTCCAGCTCCATCCATCTTCCCATCCTCACCCCCACAAAAAAATCAATAGACCTAACTTTGAGCCTTGACACTTAACCTGGTCAAGTCACTCAATCTCTGTCTCAATTTCCTCAACTGTAAAATGGAGGTGATAGTAGCAGCTACCTTTCTGTGTTGTTGTGAGGAACAAATGAAATAATATTTAGAAAACTATTAACGGGCAGCTAGGTGGCGCAGTGGTTAGAGCACCAGCCCTGAAGTCAGGAGGACCTGAGTTCAAATCTGGTCTCAGACACTTAACATTCCCTAGCTGTGTGACCCTGGGCAAGTCACTTAACCCCAATTGCCTCAGCAAAAAGCAAAAAAAAAAAAAAGAAAAGAAAAGAAAACTATTAACACAGTGACTGGCACACAGCAGGAACTTAGTAAATGCTCATTACCTTTTTATTATTAATTATTAATTATCATTCTTATTGTTACTGGATAGAATTACATATTTCTCCCCTCTCTGACCAAAAAGGAAAGAGAAAATAGAAAGAACAATTGTCCACAGGCTTTCTCATTACTTGGAAGATCAGAATATTTGACTTGTATTGGTGAACAGGTCATGTCATCCCAAAGATAGGAGGAAGACTGGGGACCAAGCATTCATCTTAAAGGACTAGGAATGGAAGATTTGAGGGAGGGGGGGAAGCTGGAAACATGTAATTCAATTCAATTATTCAAAGGGCTACCATGTAAAGGACAGAATAAACTTGCTCTGACTGGGCTCACAGCTAGGAAAAATGGGGAGAAATCACAGAAAAGCAGATCTATATTGGATGTCTGGAAAAGCTTCCTGAGAAATAAACACTGTAGAATGGGCTGTTTGGGGAGGTAATGAGCTCCCCATCACTTTCAAGAGTTTGTTGGGTGTGTGGGTCTTAGGTGAACTAGAGACTTCCTCTTCACTCTGAGATTTTGCAATATTGTGAATTCCCATTCCTTCTTAGGGCCTTGCTTTGCTCACATAAAATTAGGGTCCCTTCTGGCTCTCAGTCCTGTGATTTGTCATCTTGCCTCTTCAGATCTCCTTGGAGGTCAACAGTCATGAGAAGAGCCTGGAGTTCCGGGCCCGTGGCTTAGACGGCGACTTTGTGTCCTGCATCTTCCCTGTGGCCCAGATCTTTGACCTGCACTGGCACAAGTTGGTGCTGAGTGTGACTGGGCGTGTGGTTTCAGTCCACGTGGACTGCACCTCCGTGTCTTCCCAACCTGTGGGTCCCCGGCATGCCGTGCTTCCTGAGGGCCACGTGCTTCTGGGTGTGGATGCTGAGCAAGGCAAGCCTGTCTTTGTAAGTGTCTGCTGGGGCTGGGATCCAGAGGAGTCCTTTCCAGCTCTGGGGTTGTAGCTGACCTCTGTTCCTGAAGGTTCCCCTTGGGATGATCCTACTTTGTTTCCTGTGCCTCTCTTACCTTTGTCTCCACTCCCCAGTTTGATTTGCAGCAGGCACACATCTACTGTGACCCTGCCCTGGTGATGGAAGAAGGGTGCTGTGAGGTCTCAGCAGCTGGGGTAAGTGGGGGAACTTGGGGGGCACAGGACAGTTCATTTAAGTGAGTGCCAGTCCTCTTTGGGGTTTGGGGCAACCAAACACACACAGGGCAAGGGAGCTAGCCCTAGGCAAGTGGGATGTAAAGAGTGAAACTCAGGTGTCTTGAGGACCAATTCCTTCCTCTTAACTTGACAAACAGTGCCCTCAGGAGGCTTCCAAGGCTCGACGGGACACCCAGAACAATGAGCTCATCGAGATCAGTCCACAGGCGGAGGGCAAGGTCTATACTCGATGTTTCTGCCTGGAGGAGCCACAGGGCAGCAAGGTGAAGTTCTAACCTCACTCTCATTCTCCCTGCCAGATGCAACCCTCCAAAATGAGTTAGAGCTAGTAGGTATACCTGAGTTGTAAACCTAAGATAAGGTTCCTCAAATCCTTAGAGCCAGTGGGGCAGGGGACCCTATGGGCACTGTGGTTGGTTTCTCCTCCAAAGTGGGATATCAGGAGCTGTGCCTATTAGTCATCATCTACCGCTCTATCCATCCATTCTTCTATCCATTCATCTATCCATCTATCCATCCCCTCATTCATTCATCCATCCATTTATCTACCATCTATCCATCCATCCATCTATCCATCATCCTTCTTTCCATCCATCCATCTACCCACCCACCCACCCATCCATCCACCTATCTGTTCTTCTAACCATTCATCTATCCATCCATTCATTCATCCACCCATTTATTCATCTACCATCTATCTATCCATCTATCCATCATCCTTCTTTCTATCCATCTATCTACCCACCCACCCATTCATCTATCCATTCTTCTATCCATTCATCTATCCATCCATTAGTTCATTCATCCATCTATCCATCATCTTTCCTTTCATCCATCCTTCTATTCCTTCCTTCATTCATTCACATGTTCTATAAATATTTCTTCTGTAAGAAGTCCTATTCTTCACATAATACTTATATCTTTGGATTCTTGATATCTTAGAAAAATGGAAAATTTACCTAAGCCACAGTCCCTTCTCTCAGGGAATTCACATTTTAGTAAGGATAAGATACTAACTCAGATTTCTGCAATACTACATAATCAGTGCATCAGAAACATCCAAAGTGCTGAGGATAGGAGAGAGGAGATAGAAAACATAACTTGCTTTCAAGCTGGAGAGAGCAGTCCCTTACCAGTTGGGGTATCAGGGAAGGCTTCTTGCAAGAGGAGGCATCTGAGTGGGGCTTTAAGAATAGGTAAGGTTTTGTCCAGCAAAAGAGAAGGAGGAAATTTCAGGCACTGGGAACAAGGTGAACCAAAGAACGCTGTTATAGGGTGCATTCTGGAAGCAAAGAATAATTCAGGTTGGCTTGAATCCTCAGGTTCCTTGGGACCGTAACAGTCAGTTCCCCTTCCCAAACTCCTCCCCAATGTGAGTGATTCATGGCCTGGGTTGAGGGATAGAGGGGACTTGCCTCTCAAAATAGGAAGAAGGGGTTTGCAGGAAGTTGATACCTGCACCCTCTCTCCTGGGAGGCAGGCAGGAGGTACCCAATTTGTTTTTATCCCCTCCCTTCCTTCCTTCTCCCCTCCTTTTTTCCAGCCTGCCCTCTCCTATGCCTCCAATAACACCAGACCTTGTCAGTCTCCTGCCCCCCATAGGGAGCAGGAGGTGGGAAACTGTACCCCCTGGGTTTGCCAAGCTGGTTGAACCCTGTGTGCCCTTGCCTGTATACAAAGAATGGGGATGCCCATCTATTTCTGTGGCTTCAGAAATACAGCCCAGGACCCACATGGGAAGGTGTATGTATTTATGGTGGGGGAATAGGGGTCCAATCTTTAACACTCATTCATTAAGCATCAAGAGAACCCATTGCTTCCCAAAGCCCCAGATTCACTGAGCTCTAGTGGACTTGATTGTCCAGCCTAGGAACAACATCAGGTTGACCTCTGCTTGGTCACTAGATTTGGAATCAGCAGAATTTGTATTAAATCCCAGATCTGCCACTTAAAATCTGTAGGATTACCGGAAAGTCCCTTCCTCCTTCTATGTGTTTCCCCTTCTCCCAAAGCTCAGATTAGATCTTTGAGGTCCCTTCCATCATTCTATGTTCTATGAGCCCTTCTAGTTCTAATGTTCTGTGTCCCTCCCTATTCTAAGACTGTGTTCTAAGCTCCTCCTCAGCTCTGACATTTGATATTCTAAAGTCCCTTTCCTGCTCTGCCATTC
The DNA here is from genome assembly GCA_023553655.1 of Myrmecobius fasciatus. NCBI lineage: Eukaryota > Metazoa > Chordata > Mammalia > Dasyuromorphia > Myrmecobiidae > Myrmecobius > Myrmecobius fasciatus. The sequence continues at coordinate 8,196 of JAJPUD010015742.1, read as the reverse complement.
TATGACCCTTTGATTTCTTGCCTGGGCAATGCCATGGACATGTATGCCCTGTGGATGGGATCTGGGGGGGAGGTATTTGGGAGTAGAAGCAGGAAGTTACTTCCCTTATGCCCTTTCCTGGGCCTCATCAAACTCCAAGACTTCTCCACCCCTGCAACATTGATCAGAAAGATCCAGAGACTAAAGAGCTTGAGGGGAGGCCCATGCCCCCTCACCCACCTCGGGCAGACAGCCCAGGCTCTTACTCTGGAGAACACATGGCTCCATTCATTAGCTGGCTCAGTTTTTCCAGCATCCTAGGGGCAAAGGGTGTTGGGGGAGGACTTGGGGAGGGAGAGGAAAGAATAGAGAGGAATAGAGGAAGGTGAATTAGGAAGGCAAAAAAGAGAAGGGGGAGTCACAGGGAATGAAAATGGGAAGGAGAAGAAAGACGGGAAGAGGGACAGGTTATTCATATGCCCTAGATGGGGGGAGATGGAGGATGGAGAAAGAGCCTTTCTTTAGCGACAGAGGCTGTAAGTGTGAGCGGGCACTCCCAGCAGTGGGCATAATTCTGTTTCCTGATAAACTGCCCTCTTCCCATATTCCTGACACATCTCTGGGGATCTCGCTTCAATGTCAGTCTCCCACCTCTAGGAAGACTAAGACAACCCTAGCAGATTTGATCCAATCTTGGAGGAACATTAGCCCCGAACATGCATCCATGGGTCATCATGGAGATGAGCCCTCCCTGAGATGAGAGCCAGAGGGACAATTCTGCCATTACCTGTGTGACCTTGAAGAAGACCCTTCCCCTCTTGAGGCCTCAGTTTCCTAATCTGTCAAATGTCAGGGTTGGACTAGAGCTTCCTCTAACCTCTTCCCTGAGCACACTTTTTCCCTCTGTTTAGGTGAACACTCAGCTCTCAGGAAATGCTGAAGTCAGGAGAGAGAAGGAAAGCAAGGTAGGAGCTAAGCCCACCCCTCAGGCATCCTGTTCCCCTGTACTCAAGCCAAACTTTCCCAGCCTACCTCTTGTCCAATCCCCTGAGACTTGGGGAGCATTCTGGGAGGTAACACTATATATAGTAGTGTAGGGGCAAGAGTGAAATATGGAGTTGAGACTTGGATTCAAATCCTGTCCCTACCACTTGTTAACTTATGACTTTAAGCAAATCCCTTCCTCTCTATGAACTTCAGTTTCTTCATTTGTAAGATGAGGAGGTTGGACTAGATGGGCTCTGAAGTCACTTCCAGTTTGTTTCCTGAAAAAGCTCCAGAGTCCACTGGCAGAGGTGCCCAGTCTCCAGAACTGAAAGGCTCTGGGTATCACAGGAGTACCCACTAAGGTCCTTGTCCTCCCTGGGTAACTAAAACTGTGATGTCCACACTGGCCTAGTTGGTGGGTCCCAAAACTCCAAGTTTCAGTTAAGCTAGATAGGTCTGGGAGCTGGGGCTCCCCTATTTTCAGTTCCTTCCCTCTTCCCAACCCTTTGCCTCTCCTTCCTTTTAGGACGCTATGCCAGCTGATGAGGTAAGCTTGCCTATTGTGAAGGCAGACTGAACCAGCCCCTGAAATAAATATCTAAGGATGCCTGGGGGGAAGAAGAGGGGAGCGGGGGGCAGCCGGATGCCTGCCTGTCTGCTGGCATTCCTTGAGAGGCCCTGGCACTCTGCCCCATCACACAGAGATTACTGGCTTAGCTCAGAAGTCCTGGAAGAGAGACCACCTTGGCCCTGACCACTGTGGGCATGGTGGAGAGTTCTGCTCCTCTCTGCCAGTCCAACGACCTTTGTCATATGCGATGCCCTCGCTAACCTCTATCTGGGGGCCATTAGGGCCAAGGTGCCCTTCCTTGGCTATGCCCTCTCAGCATAGTGGAAAGAGAACTAAATTAGGACTCTAGAGCTCTGGGTTCAAATCCTGACTCCATTATGTATTATACGACCTTGAAAAGTAATTGCCTTATTCCTCAGTTTCCTCATTTGTAAAATGAGTGAATTGGCATAGGACCTGCAAAGATTCTTTAAATTCTATGACCCTCTAACCTTGGGTGAGTCCCTTTTCCTCCCTGCACTCCAGTTCCTCATTTGGAAAATGGTTGGACTAGATGGTTGCTGAAATACATGCTTTTCTTTGCCCTGTGATCTTCAATGGAACAAGCTACGGGGTGCTACCTGAGCAACGCACATGTGTGCACTCAGGACTTCTAGAGATACCTTGCCCCCCCCAAATATGCTACATTAGAGTGTGATTTTCTCTAAAAGAGGAATTCACATAGATGAGAGAGTAGCACGGTACTCAAGGGTATTAACAGTAGTTATGGCCAGTGGGCATTATCCAAGTGTCCTGATTCTCAGCCCATTAGACTAAAAGAAGCTTCCATCTTCCAGGACAGCTGCTCCCAGGAAGCTGTGAAACATTCAGAATGTTGCGAGTTGGGGGGATCTGGGGGAGGGGTTCTCAAGCAGGATCCCCAAGCCTTACTCTGGTGCCTCGGCTCTCTTTCTCTAGTGCCCACCCTGTGCCAGCCGTGCCATGGAGAATGTAAGTGAGCCCACAGAGGCAAGGGCACCGGTTGGAAGGGAAAATGTGGAGGAAGAAAGACAGAGGGGGCTCCCAAGTGTGAATGGGAGGAACATAGGGCCACCTCTGAGGGCCCTTTCTGGATGTAGGCACCCTATTTTGGGCAAGGCATCCTTCCTAGGTTTTAGTGTCCTAGGGGCATTATACTAGGCAGCCTCTGAGGTTTGTCGGGACTGCTATTTCACAACGAAGAATGGGTCTGTCCATAGCTTTGTACTAAGGGCACCGTATAAGTGGCCTGCTGTACTAAGTAGTCTGTTGACTAGACACTGTCGGGACTCCTATTTCAAAGCTGAGAATGGGGCTGTCCATGGCTTGCTATTCCTCCTCCCCTCCCTGGGACTTCAGTGCCCCAAGCTCAGCTGGGTCCACCCCAGCCACGACCAGTGGGATCCCATCTGGTTCTATGTCTTTTAGGAAGAGGAGCACCTAAGTCTACCTCTTTGGCCCCCCTGAACATTTTACCTTAGAGAATCAGAAGGGCCAGAAATCAAAGATGGGGGGAATTGAACCCGGTTTTTATTGCTGGCTTGCTGGGTCTCCAGGAAACTTGGGAAAATTTCTTCCCAAATTTGGTCTTTTCCTCCTCATATAGACTTAGGACAATCCTTGAAGTCTCGTCCAGCTCTAGAAATGATGAGCTTTGTTAAAGATTAAGTCCTCTTCCCAAATCACAGCTGACCCCAGCCTGGGCGGCAGCAGGTCCCTCTTGCTCCCTGGGCATCTGGTCTGCCTTGCAGGGGCAGGATACCAAATGGCTGAGACCTCAGCCCCCTCTCCCCTGGGGGGAGAGTCCCTTGGGGGTTGAGGGGAAGAAAGGGGCCCCAGTGGGAGTATTCAGCTGGCATCCAACTGTGCCCCCACCACACCCACCCAGATTGAGCACTCCCCCCATGCTACCAGGCTGACTCATCCCTCTCCCACAGCTCTCAGCTGGCCTAGCCAGAATGTCCCCCTGCTCTGCCTTGGCTGAGGGATCCTGCAGGCAGGAGGGCTGGCGGGAGGGCTGGCGGGAGGGCTGGACGCGCCACCTCCATCCCCATCCCCTCTGACCTCTCAGTGAGTGCTCCCTTCTAGAGCCTCTCTGTCAAAATCCAGGCTGTTATCCTGCCTCTGAATATCCCCTCTCCCCACAGCTGTAGGGAACTGGCTGCTGGGGCTGCCTGAGCTCCTATTTACCCCCAAACTCCTTCTGGAGCTCAGGGAGACTGGGCTTGGTTCCTGGCAGGATATCGGAGGCGGGAGGAACTTTAGGAAAGTGTAGGCTAAGGCTGAGGGTTGGGAGTCATGAGGAGTGCCTCCGACCCTCCCCACTCCCAACTTTCCATGACTCTGCCCTCCATGACCGCACTGCTCCATCCCTCCCCTGTCCCATCTTCTCTCCCCACTGGATTCTCAATGCCCTTCCCCACCAAACCATCCTGTAACATCTGGCAGGCCTATGGCTTCCAGATGTGTGTGAAGTTGCTATGGAAACCGCAGGATTGCCGTGGCAAATGAGCAGCTTGGGAAGGAGATGGGGGGGGGGGGACAAAGACTAGCCCCATTCTCCATCCGGGGAAAGAGAGAGTCCTGAAGGGGGAGGAGGGAATCCGGAGCCAGGTCGGTGGAAAGAACAGTGGAAAGGGGAGGAGATTGGGGGGGCAGCTTGCTTCCTCGCCTTGCTGTGAGACTTTGGCACAGTGACCCCAGAATTCCCATCTGGACGCTCACTTCCCTTCTTCGCCTCCCTGCCTCCCGGTGACTCGACTCTGTGTCTCCTCAGGTCACGCTGGGTCCTCCTGGTCTCAAGGTGAGTCCCAAGCCCCAGGGGAGAGTCCTCCCCCCTTCCCCTCCTCCACCAATGTGACAACCTCAGCCCTGCACAATTACGGTCGTGGGTCTGACCCTTTGGGTAACTGTGTGGCTATGGGCACGTGTACCCTGTGGGACCCACGCTCTAAGCATGATGGGGTGTGTGTGACCGTGGGGAGCCATGACCGCCGTGTAGGGTTCTGTGCATTTGTAGGGATCTAAGTGTGTGTGTGGCGGGGAGGGCAGGGAGGCAGTCTGCCTGTGGCCATGTCACATCTGTCCCACTGGCTCAGGGTGTGTGAGGAGGGCCAGGGCAGCAAGTCATGTCCCTGGGACTCAATGTGACTGCTGCAATCTGTATACCCGGGACGTCTGTAGGGACATGGGACTGGGGGCAGGGCAGGGTTCTGCTGGCTCCCTGTGTGAGCCTTTTCTCCTGATCCTTCTTGCTTGTCTTAGCTTTGGGATAAAAGGCTGAAATTCAGTTCTGCTCTTTACCTACAGGGTGGCAAAGGTGAGCGGGGTTTACCTGGCTCTGAAGGACCCAAGGGAGAGAAAGGAGCTCGGGTAAGGAACCATCTGTGCCCACTGCTTGTTCCCCAGACCCACTGGGAAAGGGGCTGGCACCCCAAGGTTGTGCCTGCTGCTGCATGCGTGAGTGCTCCTCACAGCAGTAGGGCTCATGGGGGCCTCCCCCATGGTCACAGCAGAGGGCTAGTGGGGGACCTCCCCCATGGCCAAGACATTGTCATTCCAGAGGCAGACAGGCATGGGGAAGCCGGGAGTTGCCAGTGCCAGGCTCCCTGTTCTGAGAAGGGACGTCCTCCAGGTTCCCAGAATGCCCCAAACATACCCTATCTTCCAGGAAACAAAGAGAATCTGTTTCCCAGAAATTCCCGTTTAGGAGAATGGAACAGCTAGGAGGTGTGGTGGATAGAAGGTCTGGCCTGAAGTCAGGAAGACACCTTCTTGACTTCCTCACAGCAATAGGGCTAGTTGGGGAACCTTCCCCTGTGGTCAAGGCAGAAGGCTCCCCTCCAGCCTCAGACACTTCCTAGCAGTATGACCCTGGCCAGTCACTTCACCCTGTTTGCCTCAGTTTCCTCCTCTGTAAAATGGGCTGGAAGAGGAAATGGCTGACCACTCCAATAGTTCTGCTAAAAAACCCTACGTGGGGTCACAAAGAGCTGGACATGACTGAAGATTGCTGAACACCAGCATTAGGAAGCTCTTCCTGCCCACCCTCGATTCCTCTTCCCTCAAATCTTGGTCTTCACCCCCTCTGCCATAGTTCCGGCCCTTGGCCCCTTCTCCTGAACTCCCTCTTGCCCACAGGGCTCCGACTGTGTCCGGACCTCCCCAGAAGCCCCTCTCCAGGTAAGGCTCAGTGGGCAGTGGGGACAGCCCACGGCCACACAGGGGAGGAGATCCAGGCTCCAGGTCTAAGGACAGTGTGTGTCCCCCTCCCTCACCCTTGCTCTCTCTCCCCCTCCCTACCAGTGCACTGAAGGTCCCAAAGGTGAAAAGGGAGATCGAGGAGACTCGGTGAGTGGGGCAGCTCCTAGGGCATGGGCAGGAGCGTGGGGCTGGCATTACCAGGCCCGGGAGCTCACCTGCCTTCCTCCTCTAATCCCTCTCCCAGGGTCCCACGGGAATTACTGGATCGACTGGGCAGAAGGTAAGCTTCTTTCAGCTTCTCTTGGGAACAGAAGACACGCAATAGAGTCAGAGGGACCTTGGGGGTCAAGATCCTGGCTCTGACACTCTGCCACCTTGAATATCTGTCCCTCCTCTGGGCCTCAGTTTCTCTATCCGTAAAATGAAAGCACTGAGTCCCAGCTATGACAGTCAGTGGAGGGGAGGGGAGGGAGAAGGCCCGAGTCCCAGAAGCCTCATGTTCTCAGGCTCCCAGGAAGCTTGGTCACCCCTGTACCAGCGGTCTCCCTTTTTACATATGTTATCATTAAGGTAGAGACTCGATCTCGTTGATACATCAAGTCCCACTGGAGACCCACTGCAGTGCTAGCAGTCCTGGTCACGTGAGCCAGCTGTGCCACAGACACAATGGACCCAGACCTTCCTGGCTCCGAGGCCGGCTCTCCGTCCACAATGACGCCTCCTTTAATCTTTGGGAAACTAGCTCTGGGGTCTAGGTCGGCCTCTCAGGTCGGAATTACGTCTTCCTTTCCAGGGCCAGAAAGGAGAGAGAGGAGACGCTGGCTTCAAGGGCTCCGTGGGGAAGCCTGGCCGAGATGTAAGGCGCCTGGGGACATGGGGCAGGGAAGGCCAGGGCCCTCGGATTGCAGCCACACTCCCACTCCTGTCTCCCGTTTCTATAGGGCCGGCCCGGGGAAATCTGTGTCATCGGCCCCAAAGGGCAAAAGGTGAGGGGCTGGGGCAGTGATGGGTAAAGTCCTTCCATTGCCATGTCCAGTAGGATGGAGGCCCTCTGAGGTCAGGATGTGGTTCATTTTGATGCTTTACTTTTATCCCCAGCACCCGGTACAGGACCGGGAGCAACATGGGCATTTAATAAATGCTTGCTGGTTGTGTTTGTCTCAGGGTGATCCCGGCTTCGTGGGACCAGAAGGACTGGCTGGAGAGCCGGGGCCCCCAGGACTGCCAGGACCCCCTGGGATCGGGCTGCCAGGAACCCCTGTGAGTGCCCTCAAGGACCACCCCATCCCACATGGGGTGCTCCATGTTAGGACCCCTCATTGTGGCTGTAAATTTGGTCTCTTCCCATCATCCTATCCAGAGAGACCCTGAGAACAAAGGACTGGGGCACCCAGAGGGGAGATAGCCTTAAGGAAGCCCCAGTCTGAGAGAAGAAAGGCCCATGATCTCAGAGACCCCAGTTCTGAGGGGGAGACAGCTCTACCCTCAGGGACCCCCAGTCTAAATGTAGATATGTCCCTAATCTCAGAGATCCCCCTTCTAAGGGACAAACTCAGTTCTACCCTGAGGGACCCCAGCCTGAGAGTTAGACACGTCCCTGATCTCCAGGATCCTCAATCTAAGGAGTCAGAGCTCTGCACTTAGGAGGCCTCCTGTTTGGGGGAGATACTGCAGCCCCCTCAGGAGGAGAGTTCCAAAGATGAAGGGGAGAGAAAGGGCTTTTGCGGGGAGTTTGCTGAGCCTGATTTCTGACTCTGCCTACAGGGAGACCCTGGTGGCCCAGCTGGTCCAAAAGGAGACAAGGTAAACTCGGGGAGATGCAGGGCTGAGCCAGCCCCAGCTGCACATGGGAGGGAAAGGGTTGAAGAGGTTTTATGGAAACCCCAGACAGGCTTCTCAGTCACTGCCCCCACTCCCTGTCTCCCTCCCAGGAAAGAGGCCAAACCTCAGCCAGACTCAGACTCAGGAGTCTGGAGATTAATCTGTAATAAGCTGGAGAAAATGGATTTTTTTCCCTTTTTCTTCTCCTTCCAGCCCCAGGCGCCTTTCAGCTTCCCTGGGTCCCTGGCTCCCTTCACACTCACAAAGCCTGTGCCCGGTATTCAGGGCACTGTTGGGGGCGTGTGGTCCAGGGCCCTAGAAAGGCCAATTTAGTCCAAACAGCTCGTTCTAGGCCCCGACCCCAAGTGCTCCATGCAATAATGAAGGCTCTCTCTTCTCCGTCTTTCCATCCTTATGGAGAGGCCGTCTGACCCTGTGACAAGTGGCCATCTCTGGGACTCACCCAAAGTCTCTGACCCTGCTGAAAGAAGCAAGGGCCGGGGGCAGCTAGGTGGTGCAGTGGATAGAACACCAGCCCTGAAGTCAGGAGGACCTGAGTTCCAATCTGGCCTCAGACACAACACTCCCTAGCTGTGTGACCCTGGGCAAATTGCCTC
>JAJPUD010015741.1:1755-27530 GCA_023553655.1 Myrmecobius fasciatus | reverse complement strand
AGCTCCAGGTCCTTCCTCTGAGAGCCACTCCAAGGCTTTTGGCAGCCACATGTTGACCGTCCCAAGCTACCCTCACCACTCCAGAGAAATGCGCAGGTCGGCCTCCGAGCAGTCCCCCAATGTGTCGCATCCTTCTCAAATAGTGGAGACTCGCAGCAAGTCCTTTGACTATGGGAGTTTGTCTCTGGCCCCACCTCCAACCCCCGGCATCCCCACCTTGTCAGCGCCCCCAGAAAGAAGAAAATGCTTTCTGGTGAGACAGGCTTCTCTGAGTCGGCATCCAGAGCATGAGCCAGAGGCGGCTCCCAAGGGGAGAACCGAAGTGGAGGAGCCGCTACCTTCATCCAGTAAATCTTCCACCAAAAGTTTGCTTCATCAACCTTCCTCTTCCTCCACCTGCTCAGCTTCTACCACCACCACTTCCTCCTCCTCCTCCCATGGTGGGTACCTCAGTGCTAAGAGCCAGCAGAAGGACAGTCCCCAGCTGGTGTCCAGTCCGCCTTACACAGAAGCCCTCCAAGTGTTCCACCCACCTATTCCCCAGCTCTCCCTGCATGAAAAACCCTACTTGCCTCCTCCGGTCTCCCTCTTCTCTTTTCAACACTTTCTCCAGCCACCGGGACAGTCCTCAGAGCTGTTCTCCACGCCAGCTATGCCTGAGCTCTTCTCGGCTCCATATTCCATGCCCCCACTCCCCCCTTCCTTATTTCAGACTCCACCGATTCCCCTCCAGCAAGCTGTCCTTCATCCAGGTCAGCTTCACATGCCTCACCAGCTCATACCTCATCCAGCTGATCTTCCCTTCCGTCAGCACCCTTCTTTCCTTCCCATGCCCCATCCCAGCTCCTCCTCTCTCTCTTCAGGCTTCTTCCTGCCTCTGCAATCTCAGTTTGCCCTTCATCTGCCCGGGGAGGTGGGCGCCCATCTGCCCCCGGTGAAATCCAGCTTGTCCCCTCTCACGGGGCCTTCTGGGCTCTCCCCTAGCACAGAATATGGCACTGACGTCCGGTTGCATCCAGTGACCCGTGCCGCCAGCCCTCCGGTATCGACGTCAGCCCCACAGCTGGCTGTTCCTTCCTGCCCAGATCCCGCAGTGTCTCTGGTTGTTCCTGTCCGAATCCAGACCAACATGCCCTCCTATGGAAGCGTGATGTATACAACTCTTTCTCAGATCTTGGTCACTCAGTCCCAGTGCAGCCCGTCCTCCCTTGTGCTCCCCAAGTTCGATGACTACCCGGCCAAAGGAACATTGGTGGGCGGTGTAGAAGCTCCCGGGGTAGGTCTGGAGCTGGCCCACATTAGTGAGGAGCAAAGAAGGGGGTTCCCGACACCATACCTGAGGGTGCCCCTGCCGTCAGCAGAGAGGAAAGGTTCTTCCCTGTCCTCAGAAAGCATCTTGGGCTTGGAGGCAAGCCCTTCCACCGCAGGAGGCAGCAAACGTGTGCTGTCCCCCGCTGGCAGCCTAGAACTGACCACAGAGACCCAGCAGCAGAAGAGGGTGAAGGAGGAGGAAGGCTCCAAAGCCGAAGAGAAGCTAGAACTGCTCAGGCCAGCCAGCACCATCCTCGCCGGTGCCGAAGCTGGCAAGCGGCAAGAGAGGCTCCAGTTTGGGGGCCCCAGTCAAGGCCGTGGGGAGGAAGAGACGCTCCCTAGCTCTTCATTGGCTCAGCCCCTTCCCAAGGAAAGCCCTCCCTCTCAGTACTCCGGGGTGCCTCATTCAGGAGCTCCGGAGGCATCAAAACAGCCACCTGGAAAGTCATCCCGGCGACAGTCACCGCTGCAGGGAGTGAAGAAGGAAGATTCCAAGGACCTAACTGACCACCCACCGAGGACTCCTCCCACCTCCTCCTCCACTTCTCCCAGGATAGCCAAATCCCGGGAAGGTACAGACATCAAGAAGGTACTACAGTTCCCCAGCCTCCATACGACCACTAATGTCAGTTGGTGCTATTTAAACTACATTAAGCCAAATCCCGTCCAGCAGGCAGACAGGAGGTCCTCTGTTTATGCTGGTTGGTGTATAAGTCTGTACAACCCCAACCTGCCTGGGGTATCCACTAAAACAGCTCTGTCCCTCCTGAGATCCAAGCAGAAGGTCAGCAAAGAGACCTACACCATGGCCATGGCTCCACATCCTGAGACAGGAAGGCTTGTCCCGTCCAGCTCCCGAAAGCCCCGAATGACAGAGGTAAGAACCATTCGGTTTGTTTCATCTCTAACTAGTCTGATAATTCTGTTAAGTGATCTCCCTATGGGGGCTTGAATCAGGAAAGGGAATAGCATAGAATTATAGTAAGCACTGTACCACTCTATAGAGACCATCGGGCTCACTCCATTCATTTTATAGATGGAGATACTAAGGTCCAGGGAAAGGATCTGTCAAAGGTCATTCATTACAAGGTTAATAAATGGCAAGGCCAGATCTTCCCATCTCACTCTGGGATTTTTCCCATGCTACAGAGAAGTGACCAAAAGAGCAAAGGCTCATGGACTCGTGCAATTAAAAGGGATTTTAAATACTACTTAGTCCAACATGCCTCTCCACAACCCCAGATCCCCTGAAGCTTGCATCAATGTGTTTCCACTGTAAATTTTCTCTCCTGATAGAGAATACCCATATGAAAAAATCCCCATATGCTCCTTTTCTGGATAGGTATGAATATGCATCCTAGCAAAGCTGGCTCCCTATAAAAGAAAACACTGTTTTCCCATTGATTTCCATTATACAAGTAGAGGTGCATTATGGGGGGTAGATGGCAGGGGAAACAGGATATGATTCCCCCAGCAGACTGAGCTGGAAAGTTTGGTTAATGGGACTGCTTTGTAGTGGTTTCAAAATTCTTAGCTCTTTCCTGAATCTAAGATCATACCCTTTCTCATCAATGCTTTTGCTGTCTTTTTTCTTCCCTAATCCTCCCTTTACCAACCCCACTTTGCTCCACCTATCCCCTAGGATCTCTGAAGTATTTTCTATTCTCAGAAACTCTTAACCTTCATCCTCATCCCTTCTGGTATTTGGTTCTCCTCCTAATAGAGCTGGCTTCTGTTTTTTTTTAGGTGGGGCCGCCATCTGACACATGGTGTAATTCCAGTCTGAGAATTCCTTAACAGTGAGGCTCTAGGTTTAGTAAAATGAACTCATTTCCTACTTGACAAATTCTGTACGATCAGAGTTCTGTTACTTGAGTTAGCGGCTTTGCTCCAGAAAGTGATGAGATGGCTATAAGCAATGAGGCCATTGGAAGGTCTGCTGAGTCGGCTAATCAGCCCACTAAGGAAATAGGGAACTACTGTTTGAGGAAAGCAGCCCTGTTTGGGAGGATGGGGGTTCTTCCTCTTCTTCCTCTAAACTGTTGTTTGGAAAAAAAAGGGAACCTCAAAAGATCCCAAGGTTAGAGGACATTCCCTAAGACAGACATAAATTCCTGACCCTGAGTTTAAGTCCTGGTTCTTCCCCTTATTAGCTATGTGACTTTAGTCAAGTAATTAGATTTCTTTGAGGCTCAGTTTCTTCCTCTGTAAGAATGTCAGGACTAAATTTGATGCCTTCTAAACTTTTTTTTCCTAGCTCAAAAATCTGTATCCCTATGGTTCCTTCAAGGCAAATCCAGGATCATAAGAAGGAAAGGAGGGAGGGAAAGAGAAAGAGAAAAAGAGACAGACAGAGACAGAGAAGCAGAGAAAGAGAGAGAGGGATAAGGGGGAGGGAGGAAGAGAGAGAGAGAGAGAGAGAGAGAGAGAGAGAGAGAGAGAGAGAGAGAGCAAAACAAAGAGAGGGAGAGAGGGAGAACAAATATTTATTAATTACTGTACTACATACCAAGCACATATATATTAAATGCTTTATAAATTGTATCCCATTTGATCCCCATAATAACCTTGGAAGGTGGGTGCTATTATTTCCCCTATTTTACAACTGAAGAGACTAAGGCAGAAGGAAGTTAAGTGATTTGCACAAGATTGTGCAGCTAATAAGTATGAGAGGATTTGAACCCAGCTCCTCTCACTCAAGAGCCAGAGCTCTTTTCACTACGCCATGGCCATAGCTACACTTGATGTTTTATTCTATGTGCCTTGGGCTCACTTTCTTTCTTGCTTACTGAATGTATCTTGATCAGGACTCCAGCCCTGACTAGAGAACCCCCTTTGGGAAAAAAAATAGCTGCAGGCCTTGCATGCTGCTTGCTGAATGGTTAGCCATTGGAATGTCCATACTTTGCAGGGGTTCCCAACACCTACCAAAGGAGCCATATTATTCACTTTTCCAAGGAAAATTACAAAGTGAAATCATTGAGTTTTGCCAAGAGGGGTGATTCCCTAGTTACTTTTGTACCAATAGAAAACTGAGGGGTGAGCAGCTAATTGAAGAAAATTGAACAAGAAAGAGCTAATTTAATTCTATTTGATTTGGCACATGCCCTGTTAAATAAATATTGTTTTTTCCAAGAGGGACTGTACCCAGCAAGATTTCTTTGGGAACCCTACCTTTCAAAAATTCCTAATTCTCATCCCCTTTGTTGATTCACCAGATTGTCCAATGCCAGAAATGTCCCTGGGGAGCAGAGGCGGGACTTGTGGTAACTAAAGTTGGTAGCTGTCTCCAACTCAACACATGTGGAAAGTACAATGAAAGACATTTAAAAAAATCTGACTCTTGATAAAGCACTTGTTTATTTTGAAAAGCATATATTATCTCTCCTTCCCACTGCTCCTCCCCTTATTCCAACCATTGAACAATAAAATGAATGAATAAAATCCTTATAACAAATATGCTAACTCTAGAAGAACAAATTCCTCCATTGGCCATATCCTAAAATGTGTCCTTCATTCTTCATTTTTAATTACTATTATTACCTCTCTGACAAGGGAAGAGTTTGGTGTTTCCTCATCAGTTCTTAGATTTATGATTTATTACTAGGAAGAGAAGAGTTTTCCCAAGTCTTTCAAAGTAGGGCGATTTGTGTGTGTGTGTGTGTGTGTGTGTGTGTGTGTTTATTTTTGGTAATATTGTCATAACCTCACTCTGAGTCAGTATGACATAAAGGTCTTCCCAGTTTTCTCAGAAATTGTCCATTTCATCATTTTTTATGGTGCAATAGCAGCTCATTACATTTATATACCACATTTTTTTCTCAGTCATTACCCAATAGATGAGTACCCTCATAGTTTCCACTTTTTGGTTTCTACAAAAAAGAGCTACTATAAATATTTCTCTATGTATGGGTTTTTTCTTGCTTTCTTTGATCTCTTTGAAACATAGGCTTCACTGGGTTGATGTCACAAAGACTTTTGGGGTATGGTTCTAAATTACTTTCCAAGTGGCTAGACTTGTTGCAGTTCCACCAACAGTGTACCAGTATTGTACTTGGCTTCCCACAGCTCTTCCAACATTTATCATTTTCTACTTTTGTCATCTTTGCCAATCTGATCAGTGTGGGGTGGATCCTCAGAGCTGCTTTAATTTTTATTTCTCAAATGATTAGAGAACAAATATACCTATTTTTAAACTCCAGAAAATTCCACTTTCTGTGACCTTCACACAGGGGTTTATGTTGTAATAAATCATCTTGCTGTATATCACAGGAATGATTCAGAATCTCCAGAGTGGAATAACCCAGGGGAGTACAATGTTAAAATCTGCCTGGAGGCACAGAAATGCCTGGCCCTGGCCTGGCTGGTCAGAAGTCTATGCTTTCAGCAGCCCTGGTCTATTCATATGGGAATTATTCAAAGATGAGTTCCTTTCTTTTTGTTTTTCCATGAGCATCTTTTTCCTTTTTAAAGAGCTTTGGAAGGTGAGGGCTCTTTGACACTCATGCAACTGCCTGTGAACACCATCATGAGGACTTCACAAATCAGCATCACATTATTCCCAGGTTCCAGTGGCTAGGCAATTTGTGATCCATTTTTTTAAATAAGGAATGAGCCCATAGAGTTAGAGAAGGTGGGAAGCCTCTTGTATTGCATAGTGATCATATTCATATTTTAAAATTATTAATTAAAATTAAATATGTATCTTAAAAATTATAGTAAAGGGATAGCTAGGTGGTGCAATGTATAGAGCCCTGCAAATCAGGAGGACCTGAGTTCAAATTTGGCCTCAGACACTTATCACTTCCTAGCTGTATGACCCTGGGTATGTCACTTAACCCCAATTGTCTCAGAAACAATAAAAAATAAAAAATAAAAAAAAGGTAAAAACAGGTCAGGAAGGCCAGCCAGCTCTTTCACATTGCCCCTTTGTCCTATCAGCTAAGACTAATTATAATCTAGATAGGTAGAAAATCCCTAATCTTTTTTGATGTTTCCTTCCCAGTTCCTTGGCTCTCTCTTCTAGTGACTGATTTCTGGACAGGATTCATTCCTGACTTTCATTCCCCCAATTTGTCAACACCCCCTCCACACTGCAATGTGGTAGCCAGAAGTAGATACGGTACTCCAGGTGTGGTCTGACTAGGGCAAAGGACTTTGAAATAGCCCTGCTCTTTCTTCTGGAGCCCATGCTTCTAGTAAGGCAGTCTAAGACTTTATTATAAGAAACATGGCATCCAGAATAAATGGTCCCATTGTCCTCTGCCCAAATCAGATCACATCTAGAGTAAATTTTATATACCCAGACTATCATCGAGGGAAATGGAGAGTGTTTAGCCTGGAGAAAAGAGGATGAAGAGGAGAACTGAGGTCTATCTTCAAGTATTTGAAGTTAGTCCAAATGAGAGAGGGATTGGATTTATTCTTCTCGGAGCCCTTCAGGGCAGAATTGGGGATAGTGGGTATGACATACATGGTAACCAGTTTGGGATCCACAAGAGGAAAAACCTCCAAACAAAGTAGTCTGGGCTGCCTGAGGAGGAAGTGAACTCCCTGTCACTGGAGTTCTTCAAGGGGAAGGTGGATGACCACTGATTGGGAATTTTATAGAAAGGAGCCCCAATCATAGGTAGAAGGTAGACAAGATGAACTCATGCTTGAATCCTTTTCAACTAAGATTCACTTTTATCTATGGCTGAGTTCCTGTACCCTGCCCTAGAGCATTCTTTTACCTATTTTTCTTTCCCTTTTCCCTTTTTTCTTTTTTTCTTCCTTTTCTCTTCTTCTCCCATTCTCCTTTTCTTCTCTTCCTCTCCTCCCTTTCCTCCTCCTCTTCCTTTTTTCTTCTCCTCCTCCTTGATAGAATATCCCCATATTGCCCAAGTGCAGAAGCCATTATAAGGCTCCAATCCCGTTGCTAATTGACATGGGAACTTTAACCTGCTCCCCTTCTGACCTAACTGTTTTACTTCTTTGTCTAACTCACAGTATGGGGTTCACCCCACTGGTGCCAGACTTCGTATAGACCCCTTGATCAGCTTTGGTTCCAAACTTAAGTGACCCATCAGCCTCAGCTTCCTCTGGTGGCAGGGACCATAGCCATGTTCCAACACCCCTAGCCCTTCAAGTTTCCAGATAGATCTATAGGGATAAATCTGGTTTTTTTTTCTGTTATGGACTAGAATAGAAATAGGTCTCATTTAAGTTATCCAGATGCAGAATGATAGGGATCAGACCTGGAATATTCTGAATTGTACCCTACCTTCTTGCTGCATCCTTCTGCATCTGATCCTGACTCTGAAGAGGCCCCTGAGAATCTGTGTGAGTGAATCTGAGTAGAGAAAGATTCCAGATCCCAGAACCAGTGATTTCTTCTTCATTCAAAGCAGTGCCTTTCACAGCATGTTAGAAAAAGGCACAGGTATCATTCATCAAGCCACAGAATATTGGCTATTGAAAGGAACCTGATCCAACCCTGACCTAAGCAGTGACAGTCCTTTTTATTCCACTTGTAACAAGTGCTTCTCATTCATCTTCTGCTTCCAGAGACATCCCTGCCTCCGGATGTAGTCCATAAGACTGCTGGACAGCTCTATGGTAGAAAAGTAGGGTTTTGCCCTTTAAGATAAACTGAAATCTGCTTCTATAACTTCCATTCTTTACTCTGCCCTGCTCTCTGGGTATCAAACAGAACAAGCCCAATCTTTTACCCAATTGCCAGTGATTATGTCACTCTCTCAGCCCTCTCTTCTCTGCTCTAATAATCCTCAATTGCCTTGCCCAAGACTCATTATGGCATTGGATCTCTTGTCTCCTTATTATCCTTCCTCTCGATATCCTCCAGCTTATCAACATCCTTCCTATAATGTATCATACAGAGCTGAACAGGGCTTTTGAGATATGGTCTGACCAGGGCAGAAGAAGTGGGATGAACACCTCTCTCAATCTGGATCTCAGGCCACATAAGGGTTACCATGTTAGCTTTTTCTGTTGCTGTGCCCCACTGTGGATGTTGATGAGTTTATCGTCTACCCAAACTTACCAGTATCTTTCCTGTGCTCTCCTTCCTAGTCTCACTGGGCATCTCTGCCATCTTATTCTTCTGCAGTTGAATTTTTTAATTCATCTTCCATATTCAATGATTTTTAAAAAAAATTTATCTCATTATTTTTTTAGATCCCAGTTCTGCTATTCACTTTATTAGTCACAACCCGCTTCATTCCATTTCCAGATCCCAAAAGCATTCCACTGATATGCTTTTATCTAAGTCATTGAGGAAGAAATGAAACTAAAGAAGGCTAGGAATAGGAAGCTAGAGCACTGCTCTGTTTAACTCCTTCAACACTGACAGAGATCCAATAAATAACCTCTTCCTTGGTTTCAGTTATGCAACTAGTTACAAATCCATTGTATGTATCTTCTCCACAATGGTACAATAATAATTATAATAATGATGATGATAGTAATAAGTGACTTACTTTGCTTCTTGAGAGCAGGACCTATGCCATTTTCATACTCTTAGCACTTAGAACAATGCTTGGACACTTAATAAACACTGAAAAAAAAACTTCATTAGACCATGAAGTCAATATTATTTTTATATACCTACTTCATGACATCAGGAACCTGTGATTTTGCTGGTGTGGACATTTTTCCATTTGTAGGTTTGAAATTGCCTCTGAGTGGTGCTTTAGCTGAAAAGAACTCCACTCTTTACCCCACTTGGTGTTGAACACCGTTACACTTCTTTAATCTGGTCCTTGGATAACAGACACACATTCTATCTTGAGAGCCTTATCTGAGCTTGTCCATCTTGGTAGGACAGCCTTTAAAGCTCTGTACGGTATATTCTTCACAAATCCAGGTTCATTTCTCAGACAGTCAGTTAACAAGTATTTATTAAGCACCTACTATGTTCTAGGCTTTGTACTAAGTGCTAGATAGAGAGCATTTATATATTGCTCTAAGGGTTTGCCAGACCTTTACAAATAATTTATTTTATCTATACAACAATGCTGAGAGGTGGTTGCCTGTCTTACCTTTGTATCTTTAGTGCTTAGAACAGTGCTATTTTCATTATACCAATTTCACAGATGAAGTCATTTGCCCAGAATAATGGTTAATAAGGATGTAAGGCCAGATTTTAACTGACATCTTTCTGACTCCATTCATACAATAGTTATGAAGGAATTATATAACCTTGATCCTCACAACTATCATGTGAGGTTAAATAGGATCAATATTATTATTCCCATTTTACAGATGAGGCAAGTAGAAGTTTTCCCAGGGTCCTCTGAAGCAGTATTTGACTCCGGGCCCAGGGCTCTACCTAGTGTTTACTCCTTTCCTCGTCTACATCTGGGGTAACTAGGTTTCTGCCCCAAGTCCCGCCTGAGCTTCTCACAACTTCCATGGAGTAGAGGTATATAAACTTCCTCAATATTCTGCCTTCTTTCAAAGCTACTAATTATTTTGATTTGTTGTCATTTAGTCATTTTTCAGTTGTGTCTCACACTTTGGGACCCCATTTGGGGTTTTCTTGGCAAAGATACTAGAGTGGTTTGGCATTTCCTTCTCCAGCTCATTTTACAGATGAGGAAACTGAGGCAAAATGATG
Source organism: Myrmecobius fasciatus (assembly GCA_023553655.1). Classification (NCBI taxonomy): domain Eukaryota; kingdom Metazoa; phylum Chordata; class Mammalia; order Dasyuromorphia; family Myrmecobiidae; genus Myrmecobius; species Myrmecobius fasciatus. Next base: position 17,602 of record JAJPUD010015741.1, on the reverse strand, counting down.
TGACTTGTGCAGGGTCATAGAACTAGTAAGTATCTGAAGCTGGATTTGAACTCCTGAAGATGAATTTTCCTGTTTCCAAGTCTGTGCACTATGATGCTCCCCAGCTTCCCATTGCTTGTTACTCTAGTAATGGGCGTTGTAATAGCCTCACACCTCCCCCCAGATCCCCCATCCTCTCTAGCTATTTGTAAAGCTGGTCTTTCAGAAAAGTCTTTGAGTCATTTCTCACCCCCTGTCACCAACTTACTCTACTAACTCAGATCCAGCCTCTGGGGACTTTTAATCTTCTCCAACAGATGCAAATCAGAAGGCCCCCCACACTAGAATCCTGCTGGCTGCCCTGATTATTAGATGAAGTATTAGAAGATGTTGATGGATTTATGATTGGTGATACAATGGATCATGTTCTGAACTTGGCATCAAGAACCAAGTTCAAATTCTTCTCCTATAATTAAATACAACTTCCATGGGACAGACAGTAGTTATGAGGCACACATATAAAAAATTATGTTCCCAAGACATTCACAACTTCAAAACTTACAGAACCTCAGTGTCCTTTCTCTCGTGGAATCCTCCCAAAGCTCCTCGATTTGTATAGCATCTCTCCTAAGCTCCTGGGGTCCGTTCCTCACCACAGTTCAGATATTTAATCTGGAGAAGTGAAGCCTTGGGGAGAGGAGCATGTCAGCCACCTTTGAGTATCTGATGGGTAGTAACGTAGAACAGCTCTTGGCATTTCTCTGTTTGGCCCTATGTGGTAGATATGTGATTTTGTGAAAGACAACTTAATCTCACTCAGCCTCAATTTCCTTATCTGTAAAATAGGAATAATAATAGCACCTCCCTACCAGAGTTGTGAGGGCCAAATGAAACTATACATATATATATATATACATACATACATATGTATATATATACATATGGATATATACATATATAATATAAATATATATATAGTAAATATATACAGCACTTTGTAAACTTTTAAGTGTTGCAATAGCCATGATGATGATGATGAAGGACTCTCAGCATGTTTTCTAACTCCACCAACAAGACATAATGTGTGCCAGGAGCTAATTGGGGACTGACTTCCTAATTCTCACTCTGTCACTCTGCTTAGAGTTGCCAAGTGTACCAAGGTCTGCTGTCCTTAGCTTCCTTTGTACTCCATATTTTTGCATTTGTGATAGAATAAGCAGGTGGTGGTCTGCCCCTGGAAACTTAACAATGTTTGTTATTTCTCTGGTGCAACAGGCTCATCTGCCTTCGATGGTCTCCAGCGAAGGTCGGAAAGACCTAGCTCGAACCAAGAAGGAAGAGGAAAAGAGAGGGAAGCCTGAGGAGGATGCCCCTGCCTCCAAAAGAGGGGAGCCAGCGAGGATCAAAATCTTCGAAGGAGGGTAAGATGCTAATTTGTCCGGAGGCTCTTCCTGTTGAAGGGAGATGGCACTCTGTCTTTGTTGTGGATTGGGAGTGGAGAGGAGGAGCCTGAGTCTGGCCCAGAAGGTTTCTTGTGGAACTGGTATTCAGAGATGCCTTTCTGAACCACACTGGCACTTGGTTGCTGCTGCCCGCCGCCTTATGCTTCCTGGGCTTCCAATGTTTCAGCTTTCAGCAAATCTCAGGAGAGCTTCCTGTTAGGCTGAGTATGGAGAACAGCTAGGAGGATCCCCATAATTCTGACCATGGGGGTCACTCAGGGAGGAAGCTGCCTTGTTTGTGCTTAGTACTGCTCCCAGATTGCACAATCACATGTGAATTGGGGGGCGGGGGAAGGATGGTACCAGTCCTCTGGATGGTTTGAGATGAAAGGGAAAGACCGGCCCTGAATGGCCATTTCCATGAAAGTGGCTTCTCTAGCCAGCCAAAGATTAATAACTCTTCGGCTTTCCCAGTGGCAACTTGAATACCTTGAGAAGAGATTTCCAATACCTAATTCTCTTTGAGGGACACTGTCCACTCTCCCATGGGATTGTCTAACATTTGTGACTTTGAAAATGTGACAATCCAAATGTCTCAAAATATCTCCTTCATTTCTCTTCCAAAGCTTGGAAGGACATGTCTCCCCAGAAGGGATTGAATAATACTTTCTCTCAGTCCCATGTACGTGACTGAGAGTATTTGTTTATTGTTTAAGGCAGAGATTCCACTTAGGCTATGGTTATAAAGAGTATTTGATAAATAATTATATTATCTTTTTGAAATTAATTGTTTTATTTCTTATGTGCCTAAGCATGGGTAAACTCTAGGTTTTATTACCAATAATATTGAATAGGGTACATAGAAAGATTTATTGAAATCTAGGTACAGGACCACTATGCCTTAAGGATTCTGGGTGTCCATGAGTTGACCCCTCTTGGGACATATAGTATCTGTACCATTACTGCCATCCCTTGCCCATCCCTGTATATATAAGCTAGCCCAAAGTCCAGATCAAAGGACTGAGCCTGCAGTGAGAGACTGTCATTTCAGTGGAATCTAATTAGATTGCTTTATTAGTATTTATCATGTGCATAACAGACCCCAGGATGGAGACATACAGCTCATAATGAAACACTATGTACTTGGTACAATCGTTATAATAGAACAAAGAGGGGTGAAAGGGTAAGGTTCAGTAGCCAAGGTCATTCATGTCATCCTCAAAAGGTCACAAACCTCTGGAAATGTCCAGGCCTTACTCATTTAGGCCGGATACCCTTGTTCTGCCTTGCTATTGGGCAGAGTACCTTCGTGTGTCTTGGCAGAGTGGCTATGTGGTAGCCATCTCTTTTTCTCCCTGTTTGTTTGAAGATCCACATGGGAAGGCCACAGAATGGCTCTGATGTACCTCCCCTGGGCTTTTGAGATCATCAAGGCTGGAGGATGTTCCAAACTGGTTTTGTCTCCCGACAAGAGTGTGATGGAACAACTTCCCAACCATCTCAGTGTCTTTAGGATGGCAGAAGGCAGGAGAGCTATGTCCTTGTGGACATGATTAGAGATGTCTTTGTTTCTGCCTTAAAAACTCACTCCTCCAGGTTGCTATTATCCTCCTTCTGCCATTTTTCCATAACACACAGAGCCTCAGTCAGGAGAGAGTTCTAGCCCTCCTTCTCCAAACTCTACTTCCACAAATCCTGTGCTCCTAGACTTCCCCAGTTCTCTCTAACTTCTCTCTCTCCCAAATCTTTGCTAGTTCCTCAACTCCTGCCATAGATATCCTCTAAGAGCCCTTGCTTCTTTTCTAGCCCCCCTCCAGGAATCCTTGATTTCCCCTCTGCTCCTGCAGTTTCTGCTGTCACCTTCAATGGATCTCTTTCACATTCTCCATCTTCAGCTTGCTTTCTGGTTCCACATCTCCAGATGGCTACAGAGCATCTCAGTGCAGATGTCCTGCCATCCCAGAAACCTAACTCCCCAAGGGCTAAGTTCACCATCTAGAAGGAACAACACAGAACAATGAAAAGTGTGCTCAGCTTGCAGTCTGATCACCTGGATTCAAATCTCAGCTCCACCATTTTCTGACTATGGTCATGTACAAATCATTTGATCTCTTTAATCTCAGTCTCCTCCTTATAAAATGAAGCTAATAACATTTGTCACTCTTAGAGCATGATAGAAATGTGAGTTGTTGCAATTCTCTCCTCCCAACTAGTAGACATCCCTTTCAAATGGCATTTCCAGCTGGAGATCTATGACTTTATGACATTAGAACCTAGTGGATTTGATTCCATATTATTATCAGTAGCTCTAGCCTTCTTCCCCTTATCTAAACTTTCAACCTTGGAATCTTTTCTGATTCCTTTTTCCTGTTAGCTCTTTATTTCCCCTTTCTAGTCAATCACGTAATTCTGCCACCGTTTTCTAAGGTCCGGTCCTTTTTTCTGTATCCACACTCACCTTCTAGGCCATTCACTTCTTCCTCATCCCCCAGGATCTTCTCTCACCACCTCATTCTAGACACTGCTGGGCTCATCCTCCTCAAACATAGTTTTCTTCATATCACTTCTCTGTAGTCAAAAATTTGCCATGGACAGGATTTCTTCTTCCTCAGAAAAAAAAAAAAAAAACTAAAGTCCTCAGATTTAGTTTCAAACCCAAATTTCCAGTGGGTGAAAATTCTAGCCTTATTTCTAGAAAGACACTCCCAGTCAAGTTACATCTGGGTTACTGAAGCTGCTCTTTGCCAATTGATCACCATCTCCACTATACCTGGCCTGGAGCAGCACCCCTTGACCTACTTGAAATGATTCGCTTCACTTTGACCTCCTTTCTAAGTACAACTTCTGCACCTAGATCACATAATTAATTTATACTTCTTGTCATAATGCTTTTTGCAAAGGAGTCCTTTGTTTTGGGAGAGCAAATTACTCAGTCAACAAACAAGCATTTATTAAATGGCTCACCATGAGCCAAGCACTGTGCCAAGTACTGGGCATACAAGTATGCCCTTTAGAAACTTAATTCTAGATGTGTGACCCTGGGCAAGTCGCTTAACCCCAATTGCCTCAGAAAGAAAAAAAAAGGAAACAATTCTAATAGGGTAACACAACACATAAAAGGGGAGCTGAAAAGGGGAATGAGAGAAGATAGAAAGTACTTATGTGGGATGATGGTAGCTAAGTCCAGAGAAGGAGGGATACTGGATCTGATGCCCTTCCCCAAAATGAAGGTCCAAAAAGAACTTACAATGAGAGAAGAAGCCCAGATAGGGAAAGAGAGTCTACTTATGTGTTCTGTTGCCCCTTGAACAGTTCGAGTCTGCTATCTCTTATGTCCTCCCATAGGACCTGTGACAGAACAGGGTTAAATAGTAGGCACTTTAAGGCAGCTAGGTGTGCAAAGGATAGAGTACTGGCCCTGAAATCAGGGACACCTGAATTCAAAATTGATTTCAGAAGCTTACTAGCTATGGGATCATGAACAAGTCACTTCACTTCTATCTTAGTTTTCTCAACTGTAAAATGGGGGTAATAAATGCAGATTGTTGTAAGGATTAAACAGGATAATATTTGTAAAGCACCTAGCCCAGTGCCCAGAACAAAGGAGAACTGTATAAATGCTAGCTATTCTTATGATTGTTGGTAAATGTTGTTGACCAATAAACATAGTTGGTCGAAAGAGGTAGATTGTGGTGGTTCCACAACTGTTATAGCCAGTGGTGCTTGTAAGAGATGGGAGAAGGTATCCTATGATAAGATGCTATTCAACAAACCAAATTATGGCTTATTAACCCACATCCTATGTGCTAGTCCCACATTCTCTTAGTCAGCAGAAGGCTCATGAGTCAATGTCTGTGATAATGTAGTTCTCAAACCCCTGATAATCTTAGTCTACACTGAAGCAGAGCCTCCAGGAATAAGGAAGTGCTCCTATCACCTCCCTTTGCCCTGTTCACACTTCATCTAGAATATTATGTACAGTTGTCAGCACCGTGTATTTAGAAGGATGCTGATAAGCTGGAAAGGATTCAGGGGACAGAAATAAAAAAGACCAAGAATCTCGAGTCCCTCGAGGATGAGGTTCCGTTAATTTTACCTGAAGAAGAGAAAACTCAGAGGAAATCTGATAGGTAGGCAGGTATCTTAAAGTGTTCGGAGTACCATCAGATGGAAAAAGGATTAGATTTGTTCTGTTTGGCCCCAGGCAGGGAGGTAGAACCAGGACAGTGGATATTACAAATAGGCCAGTTTAGGCTTGATATCAGGAAAAAGCTTTCTAACAGTAAGAACTATCTCTAAGTGGAAGGGTTGCCGCAGGAAGAAGATCACGGGTGATCTTCAAACAGAAGGCGGATAATCTTTTGCCAGTCATGTTGTGGAAGAGATTCTTATTTATGGACACCCTGAACTTGGGGATGGCTTCCAACTCTACAAATTCTATAATTTTCTGCTATCTCATCTGGTAAGAAGCTACTTGGCCCTTGACTAAACATTGCTCTTAGTTCTGTCAATCCTTCTTAGTTAGCAGCATCTTTGAAAGAACTTGGTATTTCTAAGTATTTAAAAGACTGTTGTTCAGAAGAGCAATTAGGCAGTTGTCCTTGGCTTCTAAGGGGGGGGAGGCAGATGCAAGAGTCTTGAGAAGCCAGATTAAAGTCTGATAAAAGGGAAAACTTTCTTATGGTTCAGAATCCCAAAATGTAGAATGGGTTGCCTTGAGAGACAACCCTTTCTCAACAAGAGTTGTGTGTGTTGTAAAAGGGACTTTTGTTCATTGAGAGGTTGGCCTAGGGGGCTGCTTTGGTCCCTTCCAATGCTGTGATTCTATAATTCTGGCTGGGCCCTGCAGGACATGTGTGATAAAGCATGCTGGTGATAGCTCAACCTGTGGTAAGGCAAGGGGAGAAGGAGAAGAGAAGTCTGCCCTAGATCTCTAATCTAGCAATTTAGCAATATGACTTCTCTATGACTAGATTTGCAGTCAGGGCTGGCTCTGCTACTTTCTAGACTGTCTTCCAGAAATGGTAAAGGGAAAGTCATTCCCTTCTTGAGAGCTCAGATTTCTTATCTGTAAAATGGGGTGATGGGAGAAAGACACTGGACAATCTTTGAGATTCCTTTTAGCTTGAAATAACAGGATTCTGCAAAAGATAGGGAAGCAAGGGAAAAATGGATGGGAAGTTTTTTTTTTCTTTCCAGTTAAAAAGTAAAGTCTTCCATATGAAGTCTTCCCCAGCTTGGAACTTCAACTTACTCCCTCCTTTCCCCACATTGAGACCAGTGGCAACTAGATTTTTGGCCAGGTTCCCCTTCTAAGCTTATCACAGCTTCCATAGGGACTTACAAACTCCCTCCCTCAATACCCCCCAATTCGAAGCGCTCTTCTAGATTACTTTGATTATGGTTATTGTAAAAGCTGTCCCACCCCCTACTTCTTCCCCCTAGTTTTTTGTAAAGGCGGGGTCTCAAATAAGTATGTCTCAGACAAGAATCTGTGAGTCAACTCTCCTCCTTGGTCACTGACTTACCTGTGGCTCTACTAACTCAGGACCAGCCCCTGGGGACCTTCCACCTGCTACAACAGATGCAGACCAGAGGGCCCCTACACCAAGATCCTGCTCTCCCGAGAATACAAAGACCATGATGGCTCTGTCCTGGAACAAGGCATACTTAACTCACATCACATACGAAGAAGGGACAGGAAACCCACGGCGGCAGGGGTGGTGCCCCACAGGTGACAAGACTCTGCTAAGTTTGCTTTCCCTATAGCGTGGGATTGTAGTACCTTGGAGAACCTCTAGAACCACAAGAGTTACAACCAGCAAAGGGTGGGACCGTCTGCTGGCTTCTGTGGTCAGGCATTGACCTGCTGGACTCTGCTGATAAGGGGAGTTGCTGTGTGTGGTACTCTTACCATCGCCCAGGGCTTAACAGTGCCCTGAGAATGTGCCCAACGGCCCTGCCCATCTGCAGCTCTGAGAACGGTGGCCTTGGAAGGAGGCAGATGTCAGTACGGAAGTGGATGATCATTCCATACCGACAGTGTATTTGACAGTGCCTAATGGCTGTGTTCAAAGCAAGAGGACATGGAATTTCAGAACTGAAGAGTTTACTTGGCACTTGGTAAAGATTATTCCTTGGCAAAGATACTCTTCACAATAAAAACACTGGATTTTAAATATTCTATTTAAGCTGACTTTTTGAAAAATAATAATAATAATTCCATAATGTCTTTCTTTTTTCTAACTAACTCAAAAAACTTTCCAGAGTTAGCCTTAAACTCATGCATACCTGTATCAGGTGGCAGAGTGTCAGGGTCCCATGGCCTCTGGCTGGCCCGAATAAGAAGGTCTTAGAAGGTGCTATAGGGGATGTAATCATTGCTGAATTGCGATGCAGAATCAGCATCACCCTCTCCATAGTGTATACTTTCCCTGAGACCTCAAGCATCTTACAGTACAGTCCAATGCCTAAGACTTTTCCCCAGGAACACCCACGACACAAGAAAACCCCATGCAGATAATCAGGCTCCCCATAGATGCATTGTTCTGCCATGAGAAGTGTTCCTCTTGTTTCCCTTCTATAGATTCTTTTGGCTTTATAGCCAAAATAGAAGAGCCACTTATAGTCATATCCACTCAAGGGCCTGGACTATCTGTTTTTATCAATGGCCTAAAGAAAGCCTCAGATACCCTCCCTACAGTTATTAGCACTAGAGGCAGATTTCCTGCTTTCACACCCAAACTGCCCTTTTTTCTTGATTGTAGCAACATTTGGTGAATGAGTAATGCAAAAGTCTATACACAATAAAAAAATGTCATTGATTCACAAGCTGTGACCATGACAATAAGTAGTAATTCATTAGTATAAACTTCTGAGGACAGTAAAGGCAGCCACCAAGCAAAATTTTTCTGTTAGCATCCTGGGTGCTTTGATTAATTGTAAATTATAAGAAATCTTCACTTCTCTTCAAAAATCTCCTGACCACTGCAATTCTTGGATGGTCAACAGCTGGAAATCCCTTTTACAAGGGATACTAGGAGATACAAGCTAGGCAGACAAGATAATGGCCAAACAGAAGTTCCTCATTTAGAGGCAACTGGAATATATATTCCAAAAAACCAAAACAGAAGGCAGTATGGGAACCAACTGAAACCCCTTCAAAAGAGGCTCCTCTGAGGGATAGTCCAGAGAAGGAACATTCATGGTCTGCAGGGAAAGCAAATGAGATCTGGAACTGTGGCTAGCAGGAGTATCCACTGAGGGTAGAGTACTAGGGAGGCCCAAACATGGCGGGGAACACTGAGTGGAATACAGACAACCCCCCTTGGAACAAAATGCTGACATGGATGGGCTGAACTGCTCGGCTGGTTGGCCAGTCTTGGTTTGCTGGGTCTGTCAGCTCTATCCCTTCTGTATATGCTTCTGCCCCATCCTCCTCCTGAGTGCTCATTGGATCTGGAGCCTAGGAGAATGTTGCCTACATATCCCCTAGACCAGTATTGGAAAAGAGAGCTAGAAGGTCATTGGAAAAAAGGAAGGAAGGGAAAAAGGATAGAATGGTTGTAGCAGAACTCTGTAGCAAGGAGAAGTGTAGTCCGTCCTTACCCTGGAAGAATGAGACAAGATTCATATATACCATCTACCCCAAGTTGGCCAGAAGATGCTAGGAGATAGAGAGCTTGACTTAAAGTGAGGAAGAACCAGGTTCTTCAAGAACTGGCTTAGTGTGTCCTGGCTAAGTCACCCAACTTAGTTTCCTCATCTACAAAATGGGAATAGCACCTGTTTTCCAGTGTTATTGTAAAATGAGATAAGTGTAAAGCACTTTGCAAACCTTAAAATGTTATATAAACATCTACTGCTGCTGTTGTGGCAAGCAATAGACTTTGGACATGGTGTTCAGGAAACAGGGTAGTCCAGGTGTTTTATATAAACTCATGTTCTCAGTTTGAGTTGAGTCAGGAGGGAAATCCCTGAGGCTGTGAGCCCCTTAGGAAAAATAATCCAGTCCTTTTGTCAGTAGAAAAGCTTATGACATGGAGAAGAATTGGAACTTTCTTCATCAAAATATATATATTTTTTTGTTGCTTTTTGCTGAGGCAATTGGGGTTAAGTGACTTGCTCAGGGTCACACAGCTAGGGAATGTTAAGTGTCTGAGACCAAATTTGAACTCAGGTCCTCCTGACTTCAGGGCTGGTGCTCTATCCACTTCGCCACCTAGCTGCCCCTCTTCATCAAAGTATTGACCACTATCAAGATGGCCCATTTGACCTCAAAAGGTCTTTGATCAGAAAAAAAAAAGTTCAAGGGATTTCCAAGGGATAGGAAGGAGCTGGAGCCACTCGGCTGGTTTTCCAAAGGTATCCTGACTCCTCCAACATGCTCAGCTTCCCACCATTCATGGCAGAATATTGTGTGTCCCACCTCCATTTCTGTCCCACTTTGAGTCCCTATTCCCCAGAAAGGCTTAAAGACCTCCTCCTGGAAGCCTTTCCTGATCTGCTTCTAGTTCTTCGTCTAGAACTGAAATGAGTTCAACCTGCTCCTTTGAGAGAGAAGGTAATTGAGGTCTAAAGGCATTAATTAAGTGATTTGTCCAAAGTCACACCAGTATTATTAAGAGTCAGAGGAACCCAGGTCCTTTGCTAACATTCTTTCCATTGCATCAAGCTGCCTCCCCAGTCATTACCATTCTCCGGCCCCTACAAAAAAATTACTTTGTATTTACTTTGTATATATTTGTACTTACTTGCATATATGTCGATTCCTTCCAGTAGAATGGAAGCCCTTGAGGGCAGGAACTGTTTTGTTTTTGTCTTTTTGTATCTCCAGCACCAAGCACAGTGCCTGACACATAACGGGTGCTTAATAAATACTTTGAATTGAACTGAACTGCACTGACTTGAGTTGAATTGACAGCCCCCCTGTGTCCCTGGGGTGTGTGGGTAAGACCTCCATGCTTAGGAGTTGGTGCTTTCCTCCTGATAAGAATTTGGGGGGGGGCAGTTAATCTCTCCTCTGCTGGTCCCAGACCCCAGGGAGGTCAGAAACAATTGGGTGACTCGACAGTTCTCATTTTGGAGGAAAGCTTGCAGGGGTGGCCCCTGCTTGGGGCCTTCAGCTTCCTGGTGGAGGTCTCTGCTCATCAGTTCTGCTTTCTGAGGAAGAGTTTGACTTTCGAGTTGAGTTGGCCAAAGAACAAGCCCACCAGACTGAAAGGACCTTAGCTTATTTGGAGATTGAAGAAACTTTAAATTAGAATAATTACTGTGGCCATATATAGTGGGTGGTGGTTCTTCCAAGAGACATTGCTCTACTTCAGAAACTACCACTGGTTATCCTTCCCCACCTCCACTCCCCATCCCCCTGGCTTATTTGTTTTCTACCCCCCCACTTCAGAAACTGCCACTGGTTATTCCTTCCCCACCTCCACTCCCCATCCCCATAGCTTATTTGTATTCTACCCCCCTTCAGAAACTACCACTGGTTATTCCTTCCCCACCTCCACTCCCCATCTCCATGGCTTATTTGTATTCTTCCCCCTTCAGAAACTACCACTGGTTATTCCTTCCCCACCTCCACTCACCACCCCCATAGCTTATTTGTATTCTACCCCACTTCAGAGACCACCACTGGTTATTCCTCCCCCACCTCCACTCCCCAACCCCATAACTTATTTGTACTCTGCCTCTTATATTTCCCCCCTGTAAAGATAGCCCACATGATTAACTTTAGAGACATCAGTTTCCAAGAAGAGCTAGCATTTAGGTCTGGGGTATGTCAAATGAGAGAATCGCCTCTTTCAATTTGGGCACTACATCTTGGGTAGCATTTGCTCACTTGACATGTCAAAGAACTAAGGTAGGTGGGGTGGGTCTCTAACATACCCATGAGCAGAGCCCTAGGATCCAACTATTTGGTGATGAACCCCAAACTCAAGGTATCACTGCAGATTTTTTTGTGTGTTCCTGGGAAACTTTTTGCCATCCCTCAAAATTCCCACCATATTTGCTTTCTGGGAATCCATTCTGGCTCCCTAACTACAAATCAGATGCATGAAAAAAATTTATTTCCTAATAGTGATACTTGTTATAGCTCAGCATGGAGATATAGTGCTCACAAAGATGAGTCCAGACCATATAGATTCATGGGGTGTGCTGTTTAGAATCTCGAGGGTAAGCTAAAATGTCATCCAAGTAGATGGTAACATCTCAATTATGAAAGGTCATGAAAACCTTCTTGGGGTAGGGATGGAGACTGGCCCCAAAGACCTGTCTTTTATTGGATTGGGAACCTCTCCCTCAGTAAGAATTCTATATGTAAGAATTCAGTAGAATGTAAGCTTCTTGAGGGTAGGGACTGTTTGGTTTTTGTCCCGGTAACCTTAATGTTTTGAACACAGTAGATGGTTAATAAATAGATAAAGGTACAGGAGTGGAAGATGGAATGATGGGATTTAGGGATCAACCACTTTGACTGGAAGTTAGTGTTGAAAATTAGGCTTCTGGTTCAGACAAGTCTACAAATTTTCATTAAGCCTTTAATGAAAGGCACTGTGTTAAGCCCTGGGAATATATAAAAAAGACAAAAACCAGTCCTTTCTGTGAAGGAGCTTCCAGTTTAAAGGAAGAGACTATGTGCAAATTACTACATACAGATAAGATACAGAGTCACAATGAACTGCAGATAACCTCTGAGGGAAGGCATTAAGGTTGAGGACCAGACAAGCGCTTGCACAAGATGGAACTTCTTGAAGGATGCTAGGAGCATCCCACTTCTGGGGGACAGCCAGAGAAAACACCTAGAGCTGAGAGAGAGTTTTTGTTTGTGTTTTGTCATTGAACCAAAGAGATGACGTGGTGGGGAGTAGAATAGAAGAAACAGAAGAAATAAAAGAAGAATGGAAGTCTGGGAAGGAACTAGGATACTAAAGGTCTTAAAAATCAAATAAAGGATTTTTAATTTGATCCTAGAGCTGATAGGGAGTTACTAGAATTTGTTAAATGATCTCCATACTCAGAGCATGTGGTATTTGATGGTTGGAAGGGAGGAGGAGGCCAAAATTAAGGGCAAATATACATGGCCAATCCCAGGTGCAGACTAGGAGTCAAGTGGTTGTCCCTTGGGATATCATATTTTCGCCGCTCCTTGTGCCTTGGCACTTATCTCTTGACCAAATAGCTCATGGTAAAATGGCCCACACTTCCTACAGAATAGGCTGAGGCCCTCAGCCAAGAGACAGAAGGTCAGTCATAGTGGGGTCACCCCATCTGTGTCTTTAGTCAGGGCACTTCCCTGTTACAAATAACTACTATAGGTAGCTCCATCTTCCCCCGGTTGGAATTCCCTCCAGTTGAGTTATTCCTCAAGCCCTAAACATTTCTATAGGAGGGAAGGCAGGCCAGCTGTGTTCTGCAATGCTGGTTCAAGCTTAACCAGGGTCAACAATCCCTCCATAAATTGATCTGAGTGCCATCTCTTTCCAAGGAAGATTCTGGCAAGAATACAGGCAAGATGGATAGCTGACCCTTAGCTGCGGTGGAGTTTCCTGGTGTACAATTCATGGTTTCAAGTGTCCAAGACTCTTGACCTGAAAGAATACCTCATAATCACACAGCTGCTGCTCAGTTTCCTCTTTATGGGACATAGGCCAGAGCCACAATAACACAAACCCTATGGTGGCTTAGTGAGTAAGAAAGCTCTAAGGCTCACTTTCCCAAGACAGCCAGATTTGGGCCAAGAAGCCAGGGAACTCATCCTCCTAAATGGCCTGAATAGCAAAGGCTCCTAATGCCTAACTCAAAACTACCCATTTTCATGTTCCAAGGTTGTTACCCAGCCCTGCAAAATTATATTCTTAGTTTGGAGCAGAGCCACTTGGGTCTTCAGGGCTATATTCCTCTCTTGAATTTGGCTGCAAGAAAGACTTCGGTGGTCATAGAAAGGATAAGGAGAAAGAGAGGAACAAAACAAGCATTTATTAAGAGCCTACTATGTCACTTTCTAAGTATTTTAAATGTCATTTGAGCCTTACAACAACCATGTGAGGAAGGTGCTATTATTATTCCCATTTTATATTGAGAAAAGTGAAGTAGGCATCAGTTAAGTGACTTCCCCATGGTCATATGGCTAGTAATAACTTTCTCCTTCTCCACCTTCTCTTTCTCCTTCTTCCTTCTTGTTTTTCTTCCCTTTTCTCTTCTTCTTCCTCCTCTTTCTTCCTCTTCCTCCTCCTCCTTCTTCCTTCTTCTTCTTCTTCCTCCTTCTTCTTCCTTCTGTTCATCTTCTCCTTTTCCTACTTCTTCTTCTCTTCCTCCTCTTTCTCCTTTAAAGAGACAGATCTGGAAATAGGATAATCATGAATATTGTCCAATTAAATGTAGATTTGGGGGAGATCCAATCACTAGGAGATAAGAAAAAGACATAACTTCAGAGAGTTAGGCTTAAAACAGTCAGATTTTAGCTTTTTGTATAGAAAACCTTTTAAAATAATTAGTGTTGTCCTGGAGTGAAACAGGTTGTCTCATATAGATAATTCCCTCTCAGTGGAGGTCTTCACATAAAGCCTAGATGACCACTCTTTGAGGATGTTGTGGGTTAATAATCTTTGTTCAGGCACAAGCTGCATTAGAGGTTCTCTGAGAGTATGGTATAAATAAATAAAGACTCTGTGGAGTCTTTGAGCAGAGGTTGAATGACTTCTTGTTGAGGGTGCCATAGCCCAGATCTCTTTTTTGTGTGTGTAGGATGGACAAGGTGATTTCTGGGGTCCCTTCCAACTCTCAAATCTTGTTATTTTGCTTCTATAAAATCTGTCTCCTTCCAGTTCTCTCCCATGGCAACTAGTTCTACCCTCTGGGATTAAACATTACTTTTCCATGTGACAACCCTTCCAAACCTTGGAAAGAGCAATTATATTGCCTCCACCTCTGACTTTAATCTTGACCCTGACTTTCTTTTCTCTAAGATAAATATCTCCAATTCTTTCACCCTATGCCACAGTCTCTAGTGTCCTCAGTATCCCAGTTTCTCTTTTCTGATAGTTTCCCAGTATCCCTCCTAAAGTATGGTTCCCAGAACTGAACGTAATAGTCTTCTAGTCACAGAATGACCAGAACAGAGGGCAGCAGAATTATCACCACCTTTGCTCTGAACACCGTCTTCCTGTTGAGGCTACCCAAGATTACACAAGCATTTTAGGCTCTCTTTTCTTCCCGTTCCAGGAAAAAAAAAAAAAAAAACATTTTTCTGGCATTGGAAGTATATGTGTGTCTATATAGAGAAGCCATATTTGAAAAACATCCCTCACGGTGTCCCTCTCTCTATGACACTCAAAGTAGTTTTCCTTTCATTTGTTTATCCCAAATGTGACATGGAGAGAACCAGATGAAATGACTGCTCTCCAGAAGAACTAACCCAGGCCAAAGGAAGAGCCTCCCTGTTAAAACTGTCAGCCCAGTCAGAATCTATATCCAGTTTCTTGAGTCACTGAACTTATAAATAATCAGTTCCTTCATCGTAGAATTATAACTTGAGCACTGAAAGGGATATAAACGATCATCTAGTCCAATCTCCAGTTTTATAGATGAGGTTAATGGGTTCTCACAGTGATCTGCCCAAAGTCACAAAGATACTAAGTATTAGATCAAGGACTTCAAACCTGCATCTCCTGTAACTACAGACTGGGACCCTTCCCACTACTCCTTGTCTGCAGTTACTGAAGATTTACCTTGAGGGAGGGCACCAAAGTTTAGGGGAAACCATTTTCAAGGTTAGGAGAGGAAGCCCTTGAACTATTAGTTGGGAACAGGAAAGGAAGAGACCAGCTAGGGGGTTGCCTCTCTCATCTACCCAATCCCCCTCCACTTCCATGTAGTTAAGGAGAACAGTGGCCAAAGCCAATGCAGTGTAGTGAGAGAAATCCTTAGATGCCTGCATTAGAGTTGTGTTTCTGCCATTCATTCTTAAAAAGAATCATCTCACTGGTCTGCTTCCTCAGGACTTTCAGAGGTTAGGATCCAGCTCTCAGTGGATAAGGGTTTTGAGTATCTAACCCTTAGTCACTGGCTTCCTGTCTTGGCTGCCTCAGGGGCCTTCCCAGCAGTGTGTAGGATGAGGAGGAGAGAGCCTTGACCCTCTCAGGCCAGCTGTATGTGGCTTCCCTCAAATCAGAGCAAATGACCATTCTTCCTGTCCTCCTTGCTGTAGGAAGCGCTGGAAACTCAGAGATTCTGGTGTATATGTGGGAAATGGGGAGGAGGGGGAAGTGGAGGAGGGGTGACAGCTGAGAATAGTATGGAATTTACATTTTCCATTCCCCACCAACCCCACACCAGCAGGGAAAACACCCTTGGTCCTGACTTCGGGTGATATTTACCAGCTATAAGCATCTCTGAGTCTCAGTTTTCTCATCTGTCAAATG
>JAJPUD010015740.1:0-29697 GCA_023553655.1 Myrmecobius fasciatus | reverse complement strand
AATAAAGAGCATATATATAATCATGAGCAACCAGGTAGTGCCATAATGCACAGAAAGCACTGGGCTTGATGTCAGAAACTTTTATCTTTATGAGTTCAAATCCAGCCTCAGACACTTACCAGCTGTGTGATCCTGAACTTAATCCTGTTTGCTTCAGTTTCCTCATCTGTAAAATGGGCTGGAAAAGGCAATCAACTGTAGTATATTTGCCAAGAAAACTCCAAATAGGGATGTGACTGAAAAATGACTAAACAACAATATAATCATATTTGCACTTTAGGAGGATTAATTTGTAACTGAGTGAAGGACGAATTGGTATTGAGAAAAATTTCTAGTAGAGAAATCAACCAGCAGACTATTATAGTCATCTAGGTATGATGAGAGTCCATATCAGAACAGTAGTAAATCTAAGAGGAGAGAAAGAAGTGGGTAGATAAGACATGTTCATTTACACAAACTTCACTTTGTAGGTAGACATAGTTTCATAGGTAATCTATAGGTAATCTAGTCCATTCACTCAGGGAAGAAATCCCTTCTCTAAAACATCTGATCACTGCTTGAAGCAGTCCGGTGACCACTTATGATAGCCTAAAATAGCTCATTCCTTTGTCAGGAATTGCTGGGAAGTTTTTCCTTGAATTGAGCCGAAAACTGCCTATTATCTACAATCATGTAATGTCTGGGCTAGAAATAGCTTATTTGGCTCAAAATCCTCATTTTACAAAACCAAGGCATTCATAAAGATGAAATATTTCATCCATTGTCCTGTAGTAGAGAAGTAGCAACTAATGCAGATATTCTGTGTCTAAGACTATAATTCTTTCCATGACTTCCAATCTCTGGTCTTCTATAAAATTCTTGTTTTCAGCCAAGTACAAACTTGTAGCAAAGGCTACTTGTAATTCCCTGGGGAATCAGCTCTGTGGTCCCTCCCACCCAGAATCATCTGGGCCCCCAAGTGTCCCTTTGGGGGAAGCACACTAATCACCTTAATGTTCCTTATTCCAAACCCAGAAGGGCAATGAACCACCTGAAGGCCAGCAGCCAAGGCTCCCCTCTGTCAGCACTTAACACAGATATAAAAGAAGAATCCCAAGGACTTCTTATTAAGTTCTAATTTCCCCAGCAAGTCCTAAACTGTTTTTTTTAAAAAGCAGATCCTACTCATCTGATTCAAAATAATTTGACATTTGGGACAATTTGCTACAGTTATAAAGTGGAAGTGGCACTGTAGGAAGGTCACAGTCTAAGGGAGTTTTGATGGGAATGAATGGGAGCAGCTCCTGTGCTTTGTCAGCAGAGGCCAATTTGCTCTGCCATCTCCCACCCCTGCCAAGGCAGGAGTGGCCTGTACAACATTCTGGACAGGCAGTTTTCCATGTTCTGCTGGAAGACCTCCAAGAAAGTGGAACTCATCACTATTCATTTGTGAGGTTCCTCTTTGCAATGAACTGGAACCAACCTCTCAATGGCTTCCCTTTTTGGTCTTAGTTTTGCATACTTCTTGTGGCTCAATTTCCTCATCAATAAAGTGGAGGTTCCTTCCAACTCATCACAGACCACCTGAATTTTACATATAGGTAAAGTGAGGCTTGCAAAGTGACATGGTTGGCACCACACAGCTAGAACTTGCCTCTTACCCTCTCATGTTTCCTTCCTCTACCTCTGATGAGTGAGAGCAGGTCCCCAATTAAATCTATAAAATGATGTAATTGGACTCATTGACTTCTAAGAAACTTAGATACTTGATTCTGTGACACTTTTCTTTATATAACTTTCCCCCCATTAGCAGAGTGTTTTCGAAATGTTAAGTGAACAGGATACTTAGCCATTTTGACTCAAGCAGCTCATAGGACCTTTTATAATTTCCAATTTGGCAATGATTCATCAGGTTTCTTTTATTAAACAAATTTGGGTTGTGATTCCACTAGCAAAAAGCAGGTATAGAACACAGAAAGTTTCCTGCAGAATCCAAACTCAGTTCTACACATTTCTTATTATCCCTTTTCTCATTTCCTTGGTTGTTTTGTCTATAGGATTTCTGGTCAATGAATTTCGGGTCCAAGCCATAACTTGCCCCCGTTAGCACCTTCTCCAAGTTTCTCCTGTTCTTTAGGGACAATTCTATTTCAGTCATTAAAATACACTTATAAGTGATATAATGTTTAGGTATACAAAGAGGAAGCATTGTAAAAGGGAGGAAAAAAACCCTGAAGACTAAATCCACCTGATGGAATATTCAAATGCCTGAGTTGAGAAGTCAAGGAATTCATTTTTCCCTCTGGTCAAGCTCAGAGAGCATGGTGAAAGATAAAATTCACAGGGAGTACTTTAGAGAGTCATGTCTCCAGTACTGCAAGGAGAGGAAAGAGAAATGATTGGGTTTAGGTATGTGCATATATCCCTGGGTCTTACCATCTTCCATTCTGCCATTATCTCAGGCACTTGGGGAAAGCATAGACTAACTCTTTTTAAACTGCTGCCTTTCTCTAAACTTGCTGGCTAACATAGATGCTCAATCTCCTGTATAAACACTTTGCTATTTCTACAGATACTCAGAGAAATTACTGACCAGGAAAACAACATTTCAGCCCTCAAGAAAGCTATCATAGACAAAGAAGCCCCCCTGAGAGTCGCTGAGACGAGGCTTTATCAGCGATCTCAGAGGCCCAATGTGGACCTCTGCAGGGACAAAGCACAAATCAGGTAATGACTTTAGCCTGGCTTCACATAGATTATGTTTCTGTACATATATAGCATCTCATTAGCTAATCAGCATATCACTGGGGTTACTTTGGGATAATTCAGAGAATAGTCTGAATCTTCATCTTTTATAGTATTTTGTTGCTAGGTCATTCTAGAGATACATAGGTCCATTAGCAAAAACATTTAATAAAGATATTAAGTAAATAGGAAATGAAATAATGTAGTATTCTCTCTACCCATACACAAAGTAGCATAATATCCTACACCTCCAGAAGAATTATTATCTAATTTTCCTTTAATTCTTCTTATATCCAACATATTGAAAGGGCACAGTCAAGATTTCTAGAAGTTTACATTTAGAGCACATAATCTTTGAGTTGGAATATTTTTTCTAGGGTTCCTTCCAGGAAATTGGAGAATAGATGAAATCTCTTACCTTAGACCTAAAGTCATCTACATGTGAATCTAGAGACAGGGGATGCCATGGCCATTTGACTCCACATAGTGCTTGCTCTCCAAGAAACAATTTGGTTATGAGAAAAAGAACTGAATTTGGAGTCAGCAGATTTGGGCTCAAATCCAAAATCTAATACTATCTTTTACCTCTCCAAATCTCATTTTCTTCCTCTCTAAAATTATGAGTATTTGAAAAAAATGATAGTGCCTATTTTGTAGGAGTATTGTGGGATAAAAAAAAATTTTTTTGGTTTTGTTTTAAACCTTTGGGTGCATCTAAATTTTGGATTTTATTGGTGCCAAGAATTTCCAGTGAGAAAATTTCCTCCACTCATACAGATGGACAAATGTAGAGTCAGAAAGAGTTGCTTGGGGGAATGGAGTGGAAGAGTAATTTGCTCAGGGTCATAAAAATGGTCAGTATTTGTCAGAGGCAGGACCAAAGCAGAAGTTTTATACTTCTTCAATCAACTTTTTAAAAAAGGAAAATAGCCCATGCTAAAGGAGATAGAAGCTTTGGCAAGTATATATCATTGTATCAATAAAAAAAAGGCTAGTATTATCATGACATAACCTTACTAGGGGAAAAGCAAACTTCTGGTTGAAATAAAAAGTAACCAGAGAAATAGAGAGCTCAAACTTTGCCATTTTCTTGTCAAGTGATATGAACAAGTTGTTCATCCACCCTTGGCATCAGTTTATCTGTAAAAGTGCAGGAGGGGGCAAGTGATCCCTTCTGCATCTGATAGATCAGCAGCAGCCAGATTCCAGCTCTCCCTGGATACTTCTCCTGCTCTGCCTTTCTATACAAGGATCTCCCTTTATATGCACTCGAGTGCAGTAGAACACTGATGTTTACTATTCAAAAATTATAAGGAAATCTATTAGCTCCATGAGAGTACTGATTCCAATATAAGGGTAATTTCCTCCCTTAATGTATCTCACAGGGTACCTTCCAGCCTCTTTCAAACAGAAGGAATCTAAATCACTATTGATTAAAGAAAATGCAAATTAAAACAGCTCTGAGGTACCACCTCACATCTATCAGATAGAAAAAGAGAATGAAAAGTGCTGAAGGGAATGTGAAAAAAAAATTGAGACATCAATGCACTGTTGGTAAAGTTGTGAACTGGTTCAACCACTCTGGAAAATAATCTGAACTATGCCCAAAGAGCTATAAAACTATGCATACTCTTTGATCTAGCAAATTTACTACTAGTTCTATATCCCAAAGAGATCAAAGAAAAGGAAAAGGACCTCTACATACAAAAATATTTATTTCATCTCTTTCTGTGCTGGCAAAGAATGGAAATTAAAGGGATGCCCATCATTTGGAGGAATGACTGAATAAATTGTGGCATATGAGTATAATAGAATACTATTGTGCTATAAGAAATGATGAATGGGATGGTTTGGGGAAAATTTTGGAAAACTTCTAGGAACAATATAAAGTAAACAGAACCAAGAGAAAACTGTACCCAGTAACAGCAATATTGAAATAATGATCAACTGCATCTGATCAATACAGTGATCCAAGACAATTCCAAAGGACTCATGATAAAAATTTCTATCCGCTTTCAAAGAGAAAATGGATAAAGTCTGAAGGTAGATGAAAGTATACTTTTAAGGATGAGATGGAAATATATTTTGCATAGTTTCACATGTATAATTGATTTCACATTGTTTGCCTTCTCAATAGGTGAGAGAGAAGCTAAAAGAAGGGAAAGAATTTGGAATTCAATTTTTAAACATTATTGTTAAAAATAAATAACAAGTTTTTTTTAAATGAGAGCTGAAGACCATAGCCCTAAACCAGAGATGACCTGATTAGAAATGTCAATGAGATTCCCTGAGGAGTGAAGACAGGAGTCAGGCAGATAGGTGCTAGATCAACCCTCCAAGGGAGGTTAAAAGGCTTGCCTTTTAAAAAGGTTTGAATGTTGACAAATTCAGCTAAAACAAGGATCCATTAAATATGTACTTATTGACCCATATGTGAATTAAGCAATAAAGGACACAGGAAGAAGCAGAAAAAGAAAAAAAAGTGACTTGGTGGTGGTCACAGAGTGAGATTACAGCTGTGAATGAAAAGGGAATTGAATTTGGAAGGAAAAGATATTGCATCAAATCCATCTGCCACATTGAGTTATCTAGGCAATGGCTAATATTTCTTTATTCATCATAAACTCATGAGGTACCTAGTGCTGTTATTATAATTGTTTTTGTTTAGTTACTTCAGTCATATCTGACTATGACCCCATTTGAACTTTTCTTGACCATTTCCTTCTCCAGCTCATCTTATAAATGAGGAAACTAGCAAACAAGATTAAGTGTGAAATTTGAAGTCAGGTTTTCCTGACTCCAGGCCTGGCACTCTATCCACTGTGACACCATTTGATAAACAAGGAACTTCTCTCTCTATTTTTTGTACAAAATTTGTGTATTGCTCTTTCTCCTTACCTCCATTCCATTGTGAGATCTTTGAGGCAGGGACTGTGTTTTTGCCTGTATTTGTATCACCAGTACTTAGCATTGTCCCTGGCACCTAATAGGAACTTAGTAAATACTGTCATGGGGAAAGTCAATACCATACACAGCACTGACAATGCCTGTGGCACTTCCAGATAGGACAAATAGATGGACTGCACCAAATTTTGCTTAGCAGATAGTGCCTTACCCTGTACTTATTCAGATCAGCCTTCCATAAATCCAATCTAAGAAGTCAAATTAGATGTTTTCCGCCCAAGGCCTTCTTCAGAGATAAATTTATCTCACACGTCTATCAAATTACATGATGGATCAGGTCAACTACACTCTGATCAGAACCAGTGATTAAGGCCCTGTCACATAGTATCATTATTACTTTGATGCTTTAAAAGATTCATGATCTTGTCAGTGTAGGTACTTTCCTTACTGACAGAACATATATTTTCTATGTCTTACCAGACAGATCCATTAATTACTTGGTCAGAACATTAAAAAAGTTAAAAATAATGTTTAAAATCACTTGGATTCATGGATTGTTAAAGACATAGAGGTAGGGCAGCTAGGTGGGGCAATGGATAGCGTGTAAGGGGCCTGGAGTCAGGAAGATTCATCTTCCCAAGTTTTAATCCAGCTTTAAACACTATTTGTGTGACTCTGAGCAAGTCATTTAACTCTGCCTCAGTTTCCTCATCTGTAAAATGAGTTGGAGAAGAAAATGGCAAACTACTCCAGAATCTCTGCTAAGAAAATCCCTAATGAATTCTCAGACAGGACTCAATTGACTGATGTAACAATAACAAAAAATTGGGTAGGCCTGTTGGAACTTGCTACTGTCCTTCTCATCTCTACCCTCACCCCCACCCCTTCTCACCTCTCAAAAGCAGAGGTTATCTCTTTACAGTAATAAGACTTCATAGGAGATCTTTAGTCAAAAATTGTATCACTATTTGTGTTAACTATACATTTGGCGCTGGTAGTTTTCAAAGTTTGTCTATATCCATTAACTCCCTTGCTCTGCATTAGAATTCCCAAGAAGGCAGTGATTTTAAATGTTCATTTTATTGATAACAAAAATCTATTTTATAGATAAGAGACTTAGCCAGGATCACACAGCAAATCAGTGGTAGAACCAGAGCTATACTATCTCAGGCCATATTGTCCTGGTAAATGTTTAACAACAAGCTCTGGGGTAGGGAGTGGGGGGAGAGTAGAATACACACAACATACTTTTAAATTTAATTTGCATTGTTAACATTTTATCTATCATTTTTTCAAAATCTAAAAAATCAACTAAGCAATAAAGCAAGCCTTGATTTATAGCATTGACAATTTTTAAAGTGTGTATTGCTTGTACTGAACATTTAACAATCAGCTCTAGTGAAACAGTAGGAAATGCCTCCAGCCCACCACTGAATCCTGTTTCCCTGATTCCTGGTCCAGGATTATTTTCTTGCCAGACTACTTCTGTAGGCACACACACACACACACACACACACACACACACACACACACACACGCACACATGCACACACATCCTATTTTGATGGAATTCAATCAAAATATGTTGAATTTAATTAATTTCTTATTAAAAGAAGATAGCTATATATTTGATGACAATAAATGCATCCAATGGATTTCTCCATTCTTTATTTGTAGGATAAACCCTCAAAATGTTGATATATGACATCCATACAACTCACCCTTTTCCACTATACACCTCCTTATATAGACACTCAAGGTCATTAAAAGAGATATCACAACCAGAGGTGTATTTTCATAGCTCATTGTTGCCCCCTTTCCACCTGGACAAACATAATGGTGCAGTGGAAATTGTACTTGACTTAACATCTGAGACCTTGGGTTCTAGCCCTGGTCCTGCTACTTACTACTTATAGTGACCATGACTATTGAAATTCCTTTGGCCTCAGTTCCCTCAACTGTAAAATCAGTACATATATGTGTACTCAATTATGTTGATCAGTTTGAATTCATAACATGGGATCCAAGAACATCTCTTCCCTTGCCATACCCCTCTATTACTCCAGTGAATGCACTCATTATAATCCTTTTGTTCTTTGTTCTCCTATGTCTTTGTGTTTTAGACTTGCCAGTGAAGTGGAAGAATTAACCATGTCCATCAAGGCTCTGAAAGAGAAGCTGCTGGAGTCAGAGCAGGTCCTGAGAAACCTGGAGGGTTCTCAGATGACCCTGGAGAAGGAAATTTCCATCAAGAATAACAGTCTGTTCATTGACCGCCAAAAGTGCATGACACATCGCTCCCGCTACCCTACCATCCTCAGGCTGACTGGCTACCAATAGGGACTCAAATCCCTCTTTTCAAGACTACCCTATTCCAAAGGAAAACTCACAGAGTTGCATTTATTATTTAAAAAGAATAGCAAAACTGTATAATATAAAGCTCCAGTTATGCTAAATAAAATGTGTTTACCTTTACACATCTTCCTTCTAGTATATTAAAATTAACCTTAAGCCCTTAAAAACTTGATGAACTTGGACAAATCACTTAACCTCTTGCTTGCCTCTGTTTCCTCATCTGTAAAATAGGGATAATAATTATCTTCCAGGGTTGTTGTCAAGATAAAACAAATCTTAAACTACTAAATAATTGCTCATTTTCATGATCATTGTATGATGGACACAAATTAAGTAAATCATAGGTTATAGTACTTTGGGAATAAGCAGAAAGGTACCTTAAAATCATCTTGCCAATCTCTTGCTTTTACAGTTTCAGAAACTTAGACCTAGAAAGAGGAAGAATCTTTTCCAAAGTCAAACAAGTTCAAAGTAGCAAAGCCAAGGTTCAAAGTCAAGTCTAACTCCAAATATAGTATCTCTTTTCCCATAACAGGCTAGCTTTCAGGACACTGCAGAGCATGTTTCTTTAATCTAGTCTCCCTAATTAATCAGTCAATAAGCTTTTCTCAAGAGTCTGGGAAGCAGGTCATAGAATCAATGAATGTTTCAAGGGGAAAGGACATTCGTCCAATACTCTCATTTTACTCATGGGAAAACTGAAACCCACTGAAGTGAGGAGCCTGGACCAAGGTTATAACAGGGTAGGAAAGAGTCAGGATGTGAACTCAGATCTCTTCATTCCAATATCTGAGGCTATTTCCATTTATACCTTGCTTAGATATCTCCCAAACACATTCTCAACAGTTCTCCACATACACTTTGTTGGCTACCCTATCACCTTGTAACAAGGCTCCTGAAGCAGAATACTCTCTTCTACAAATATCCTTTCTCAGGAGCATATTACATCTTCAAAGATCCCCTATTAGTACCATTTCTTCCTGCAAACAGCTTTCCTCAGTATATTCCTCCATCCCATTTCTCCCTTTCATTTCCTTTTTCTCTCCTCCCATACCTTTCCAATACCTACAAACATGAGAACTGAATATGGCAGTTGTTTAGGTAAGCCTAGAGTCAGAATAAGAGTGGAGACAATAAAGGGGTTGTGTATTGAAAATGTGTTGTTTGATTTTGGAGTTATAGTAATTGGGGCTGGCATAGTAGGCATAGTTAATGCTTCTTTATATTCCTTGTTGAAGAAAACTACCTTCAATACTTTCCTGTGGGTGCTACATGAGAACTTTTTGACCCTTCCATATGGATCTACTCTTGCCAGAAAATCACATCTTCTCAGGAAAAGGAGACCAACATTTTTTTGCATAAGATGACAATTATGGAAATATGTTTAAAAGAACTGCACAAGTCTATATCAAAGTGATTGCTATTTTGGTGAGGGAGGAAGTAAGGAAAGGAGGGAAAAAATTGGAAAACAAAATCTTACCAAAATGAATGTTGGAAACTATCTTTACATATATTTGGAAACATTTTATTGGAGGAAAATGAAATTAATAAATTTCTGGGGGGGGGAGAAGAAAGATCAATGCCTCTTGAAGCACAGAGGACAAAGGATCTTGCTCATCTTGGAAGGAGACATATTCCAGAAAGGTCTGACTTGGTAACTTATCTAGCATAGGGAACTCCTTGAAAATAAATCTCTTTCACCAACAAGATATTGAAAGGTTAAGTACCTTGCCTAGTCCAGATGATATAGCTAAGGCAGGATTTAAAACTAGACTTTCTTGACTATAAGAACCAACCTCTCATCTACTACTCCATCCCTGTTCCATGACCAAAAAGATCTTAACCCCTTGAGGACAGCTAGCAAAGATTAACTAGCTGCTTGCTGGTGCAGTAAAGGGATGCAAATGAATTTGAATGAGAAGAACTCTGAATTCCCTTCCCATCATTGAGATGCTATGATTGCATATGAGAAGATTCAAATCAATGACTACAAATACAACATCATACATTTAGTCTGGCTGTTTTGACCAGTCTCATTAAGGAAGAGATCAACCTGGTCTGTCCAGTAGCTCAGATGATGTAACACAGATGGCACTTAAAGCTGACCCACAGATTCCCTTTATCTATGCTCTCCCATTAACACAGAGAGCTGAGAGTTGGCTGCCTTATTAAAACTAAGTCTAAAATTACTGTACTTTAATTTGAAATGATGCAGGGAACTACATTAGGGGGAGCATTGTCCTCTGTGACAGCCAATTTCACTATGAAGTCCATTATCCTCAAAGCAAACTAGCTGTGGCTGCTAACCATTCTGACTTGGGGAATTAAAAGCCCAAACCTTTGCTCTCCAATAAATGACATCACCCAGACATATTCAATCAGTTCTGCCCAGGACAGGAAGCACTCTCTGATATAAGTCCAAAGCTGAAGGGCTAAGGCACTGTGTGAGACAGCAGAATGCAAAAAGAAGGAGGATGAGATAAGTTACTAGCTTAGACCTTCCTGGAATACCTGTCCCTTTCCCAAGAAGGCACACAAGATGAACAATGACTTTTGTCCACTATACCTCAAATCACACTTCCTTTCCTGAGAATATGTGTTAGTTGGTATTACAGGAAAAAAAAACTTCCCAGTGATACTTTGTCTTCATGCAAGAAATAGTGTAGATTCTGTTCCCTCCTCCATGTTGTCCAAGCTAACTAACCAAAACAGAAGAGAAATTACAAACTTAATTACAATTCTTATTTGGAATAAATTATTAAGATTTCCCTAATTATAAATCATTTTCCATTCAAATATTTCTGAGCTGTGTTAAGAGGCTCAGGGCTCAGCTGATGACATCAGGCATACTGATTCACTGGATTCCAATTAGATAGCCAGTAAAGGGCACCTGAGACTAAAGAAGAAAATATTTCCAGATAATAATTATAGAAAAGTTGAGACAAGGAATCTGAGTTCCCCTTCTCCCATAATGGTTGCAGGGGGCTACTTCTACCATGTTTTTAGAGTTTTGAAGCTTTTTTCAAAGCAATCCTATGAGGAAGGAAGGAAGATAAGTTCTATTCTCATTTTATGGATGAGAAAACTGAGGTTTAGAGAGATAAAGTGATTTATCATGCCCAGGATCACACAAATATTTTGAGTACTTAGAAACTTAGGTGGCTAAGTGGACCAATGGATAGAGTTATGGATCTAAGTTCAAATTCAGAGTTAGACACTTACTAGCTGCATCACTCTGGGCACTTTGTACTCAAGTAATGAAAAAATTGTCTGAGACCTTGTTCCTTTTGAGCCAACCAAAGAATATCTCAATAACTCTTTTCTTTTTTTTTTAAATTAAAGCTTTTCATTCTTAAAACATATGCATGGATAATTTTTCAACATTAACCCTTGCAAAAATTTGTTTCAATTTCCCTCTTTCCCTCAACCCTGTCCCTAGATGGCAAGTAGTCCAATATATGTTAAACATGGTAGAAATATATGTTAAATCCTACATATGCATACATATTTATACAATTATCTTGCTGCACACAAAAATCAAATCAAACAATAAAAGAGAAAGAAAATAAATTTCTTCAAACAACAATAAGAGTGAAAATCATATGTTGTGATACACACTCAATCCCCATAATCCTCTCTCTGGGTGTGGATGGTGGTCTGAAGCATCTAGTTGTTGAAGAGAGCTACGTCCATCAGAATTGATCATCATATAGTCTTCTTGTCATGTACAATTATCTCCTGCTTCTGCTCATTTCACTTAGCATCAGTTCATGCAAGTCTCTCCAGGCTTCTCTGAATTCATCCTGCTGATTGTTTCTTATAGAACAACAATATTCCACAACATTCATAAATCAGTCATTCTCCAACTGATGAATATCCACTCAATTTCCAGTTTCTTGCCACTACAAAAAAAGGCTGCCACAAACATTTTTGCACATGTCGGTCCCTTTCCTTCCTTTAAGATCTCTTTGGGATAGAAGCCCAGTAGAAACACTGTTGGATCAAAGGGTATGCACATTTTGATAACTTTTTGGGCATAGTTCCAAATTGCTTTCCAGAAAAGTTGGATCCATTCACAATTCCACCAACAACGAATATATTAGTGTCCCAGTTTTCCCACATCCCCTCCAACATTCATCATTATCTTTTCCTGTCATCTTAGTCAATCTGAGAGGTGTGTGGTGGTATCTCAGTGTTCTTAATTTGCATTTCTCTAATCAATAGTAATTCTGAGCATCTTTTCATATGGCTAAAAATGGTTTCAATTTCTTCATTTCAAAATTGCCTGTTCATATCGTTTGACCGTTTATCAATTGGAGAATGGCTTGAATTCTTATAAATTTGAGTCAGTTCTCTGTATATTTTAGAAATGAGGTCTTTATCATAGCCCTTGAATGTAAAAATGTTTTCCCAGTTTATTGCTTGCCTTCTAATTTTGTCTGCATTAGTTTTGTTCATACAAAAACTTTTTAACTTAATATAATCAAAATCATTTATTTTGTGATCAATAATGATCTCCAGCTCTTTTTTGTCACAAATTCAATATCTTTTAAAGAAAAAGATAGCTCAATTTGTCAGAGTTGAGAAGCAGAGGGTGGAGGGTATTAGAATATTAGTTTTACCATATCTGGCTAACACCTGAGAAACATGGTCAATACTGTTGGACTGGGAGTCAAGAAGATCCAAACTTGAATCTAGGTGTGGACATTGTGTGACCCTGGGTAAATCACAATCTCTCTCAATCTTAGTTCCCTCACCTATAAAATCAAACAAATTATAATACCTTCTCCACAGAACTCTTATGTATCCACCTGAGATAACATATTTATGGTGTTTTTCAAATCTTAAAGCATTATGTATGCCATGTATTAATATGGATTGTTTGTCAACATTTTATTAATTCATCAATGTATTTATTGATGTTATTTCTTAACATTAAATTATTTGATTTACTAGTATAAATTTTTAATAATAGCTTTTTGTTTTCAAAATACATGCAAAGATAGATTTCAATATTTTCAATATTGCAAAACCTTGGGTTCCAAATTTTTCTACCTCCTTTCCCCTTTTCCTCTAGACAGTAGGTAATCCAATATAAGTTTAATATGTGCAGTTCTTCTGTATGTATTTCCAAATTTTTGTGCTGCACAAGAAAAATCAGATAAAAAGGAAAAAAATGAAAAATAAAAAAGCAATCAAACAATAACAAGAAAGTACATTTACTATGTTTTGATCCACTTTCATTTCCCGTAGTCCTCTCTCTGAATGCAGATGGTTCTCTCCATCACAAGTCTATTGGAATTGGCCCGAATCATCTCATTGTTGAAAAGAGCCACATCCATCAGAGCATATTCATGTTGCTTGTATAATCTTGGCTCCACTCACTTCACTTGGCATCAGTTCATATAAGTCTCTCCAGACTTCTCTGAAATTATCCTCCTGATCATTTCATATAGAATAATAATATTCCATAACATTCATATTCCATGACTTATTCAATCATTGATTGAATAATACCACTGTATGAATTGTTAATCCACATTAAACTTCATCTTGGTAGATATGGACTAATATAGTAGCATATAAGGATAGTACTAGGTCTTGATTGCTGTCTTTTATGTCAGCTGTTCTTTTAAGTTTTGTGTCATGTGCAAATTTTCTAAGTGTGCCATCTGTCTTTATCCAAGTTATAGCAACCACAGTAACAATTAAAAAAAAAAAAAAACACCTTAAATCACAGAGCATGAAATCCTGATGTCTGAGCTACTCCAAGCAGATACCAGCTTCCAGGTTTATAAAGAATCATTAATAATTATACTTCCTGAATGCAAGTAATTATACTATTATCTAGTTTATTCATCTCTTATCTTTTTTCTTGAGAAATATTTTAAAATTCTTTGCTAA
The DNA here is from genome assembly GCA_023553655.1 of Myrmecobius fasciatus. Taxonomy (NCBI): domain Eukaryota; kingdom Metazoa; phylum Chordata; class Mammalia; order Dasyuromorphia; family Myrmecobiidae; genus Myrmecobius; species Myrmecobius fasciatus. The sequence continues at coordinate 15,810 of JAJPUD010015740.1, read as the reverse complement.
AATCTGATTAAAGCTAAATTATAACATTCTCCTTATCTGCTAGTTTGATGACCATGCCCACCAAAAAGATAAGGTTTATGTGACAACATCCTTTTTTATAAAAAAAAATTATTATTATATTGATAGCTTTGTTATAGTATAATCACCTCTGGAGATACACCTGCCACAAAAACACTTTCAATGCCACCACTTCCCACAACTCAAATGGAACTTTTCCTTGTAACAAAATCAATTATCAAAACATCCAATAAAGTAAAGTAATCTCATAATATATAAAACATTTTGTCCCAGTAAACCTATTTCTCTGCCATTATAAGGGAAAATATTTCATTTGTTATAGTATTAATTTTTTTAATGATTCATAGGTTTTTAAAAGTAATCCTTTCATTTACATTGTTCTAGTCATGTTTATTAGTCTTTTGGCTCAGTTAATTTCACACTGTATCAATTCATATAAATCCTCTTATCTTTTCTCTGAATCCTTCATTATCCCTTATTTCTTGTTGTATAATAATATTCTATTGTATTCACATGCTGTAATTTTTTCAACCCATTTCCCAATTGATGAGTTCCCACTGTTTGCAGTTATTTGTGACTACAAAGAGTGTCACTGTGAATATTATGAAAACAGATTAAATTTGTTTCTATCTTTGACTTTTTGGGGTATATGTCCAGTAGTGGAATTACTGAGTCCAAAGTATAAACAGTTTAGTCAGTTTTCTTATATTATTCCACATCAAGATCCAGGAGAGGATGGAACCATTTAAATTTCCACTAGCAATGTTTTAATTTGCCTGTTTCCCCATAATCTTTCCAGCATAATTTCCATTTTTAAATAATTTTTGTCAATTTTCAGGTTGTGAAATAGGCTTCAGATTTACTTTAATTTGCATTTATATTTTGGAGGGGATTTGGAGCATGTTTTCAAATGATCTTAGGTAACTTTGTATCCTTTAATTACTTAGAGAATTTATACTTCTTTTCAAATGGGGGAAACTATTTGGCCATATCCTTTGATATTTATCAAATTATAAAAGTAGCTCTTTGGTTCATATGGAGAATCAACACAAATACACATCGTTTATCACAGACTTGGCAGAGACAGTTTTCCTATATGATAGTTCCTTATATCAAGGGGATTACAGCTTCTATCCCTAATCTTCAAAGATATTTATCCATTTTATTTGGGACAAATAATTTTCTTAAATAATAGTTTATTTTCTTAATTGATGTCCATTTATTTTATTTATTTGTAGTCCAAAGACCCAATATCTGTGTGGTACCAGTATCTCTTCTCTTTCTCTCTAGGCTGCCTTACTTCCCCTTCCTTTGTTCTTGCTGGCACATCATAAGGAGAGGAATAGGCTATCAAGGTTTGGTGGTGGTGATCATAGCTACCATGCATTGATATAACCAAAATTATCAAGAGTCCTCAGGATAACACTGTTATAGAGGATATACTCCTACTTATCATTGAACCCTGACTGGTATGTTCCACATTTTCACCAAATCAGTCACAATGATGACTCAAAACTTTAAATACCAAATGATAAGACAAAAGGAATGATGACATTTACTCATTAGAGGGCAAAAGTTAAAATACTCAGAACATAACATTTACTCAATAAAAGGTAAAAATAGGATCAAAATGCAATAATCCTTCCATAAATCCAGATCATTATTTTATACAACTGCACACAGTGTTCATTGTAGGGAGGGACAGTATGGAAAGGAGGTGACCATATGTTCATAGAAATTTAGTAGGGAATCATATGAACAAGGAAAACCATGTGTCCAGGGCAACTCACAACTTGGACCTCTGAGGTTTTGGCAGCCACTTCTCTCGTTCTCAAAAATCTCCTACTGTTTCAATTAGGTCTTTGAAGCAATTCCATGTTCTTTTAATGTACCTTTAGCAGAACTCTGAAAAATGTGTATTATTTGGGGAAAATATACAGCATTAAATTTGCAATGAAAAACAGTTTACTTAAGACTGAGATATCCCAGATAATCGTATCTATAGTCTAAAAGGAGCTATGAAAGTGTTTCCTCTCTCAAGAATAAAAGACAATTAAATGGGCAACACTGGCAACCATAAGAGGTTTCCTCTTTTAGGGGATAGATAGTGCCAAAAGACAGTAAGCCAGCATAGCTCTTCAAATAACAGAGGATGCTACTTCTTTGTAGCAGCTATAATGCTCCTTTTCTCACTTATATTGCTCTCTGATATCTTCAAAGCCTGCCTGTTAACCAGGCTAGATTTCTGTCAGTTTCAGGATTCTGTCTTCTGTAAGTTTCTCTTTATTTTCTTTATCTTTTATCCCCATATTTTTTCTGACTCCTCTTATTTTCAGCTTCTTTCCCTTTCCCTCTAAAGCTACTAATACCTCCTTGGTTTTAGCTCATATCAACCCTATGATGTGAAACTCCTAAAAAAATCCACCTGTCAGAAATGGCTAGTATATAATCTTTCTGTGATTTCCAGACAGTTGTTTAACTTAAAATTCTTCAGTTATATATCCTTAGAAGCAATCTGAAAGCAAGTTGTCTGGAAACGAACTTAACAAAAATACCGTGCATAAATCCCCACCTCTTCTCAGGACTTTGGACTCTGAGAGTCCCTCAAAACAGTCAGTGATTCTCTTCAAGCACTTTTATCTGATAAACTGTTTCTTCTCAAGCTAATGAGTTCAGTGCTCCACCCACAAATGTTCTCTCTTTTTTTTTCCTGCTCCTTAGAGCAACCCAAATGTCCAAATTAAGGAGGGATTGGGGAAAGATAGTGCCTCACATATGTTGTCTTTTTATACACTCACATTTCTGACATTCTATTTATTCTTGATGAACTTGTGAGGTCTCTTTGGGGTCACCGTTTTGTTTTCCAAATGCTTACTAACAAAACCTTTTTAATCAATTTAGAATTTTGCCAGGGATATGTCAAAACTTGATAGCCTTGAAATCTGCAGATTTCATTCTCTTTTTTTTTCTTCTTCTTCTAAGGATTAGGGTTCATTTACCCTCCTCCAGGCCTGTGGTATTTTTTCCATTCTCCACGATCTTTCAAATATCACTGAAAGTGACTCAGAAATTACACATCCACTAATTCTTTTATTATCCGTGATGGAGTTCATCTTGAATTTATTAAGGGCAACTAAGTGTTCAATTATTATTTCCTTACTTATCTTCAGTATCAACTCTCTCTTGGTCATTTTTATTCTGCACTTTCCAGTCCAAAAGGTATAGTCTTTGACAAAAATGCAAACAGAAGATTTAATGGCTCTGCCTTCTTTCTGTCTTCATTTATCACCTTTTCATTCTTTCTAATAGTAGCATTGCAAATTAGCATTTACATATCAGTTTAAGGTTTGAAAAGCTTCAAAAACTTCCATTTGAGGTTTACAACAAATTTGTGTTTATATACATGTGCTCTTATGAGCTGAGAAAGATGACTTATACAGGATGACACAGCTAGTGTGGCTTAGAGGCAGGATCAAAACTCAAATTTTCCTGACTCTATCCATTTTCCTATCTAGCTTCCCAAGAGCTCATGTCCCTATTTTGAGTTTTCTCTTTTCCCCAGCATAGTTTAAAATGAACAACAATATAATTCTTGCAATTATCCTAAACTTCCACAACTAGCCTCTTTTTATTGTAAGCTTTACTATTCCTAACATGTTCATACCATCTTTCTATAAGCATTCTCCATTACTAGTTCTTGCACCCATTTTCTAAACACATCTCTTTATATAAAATATATATTTATTAGAGAGTTTCCTATGCAGCCACATCAAGGTCAGAGAACTGATCATTGAAAAGTTTTCCTTATATGGATTTTAAATCTGTCTTTTCATCACATCCAGGTTCTGATCCTAGTTCGTTTATTCAGGGATAAATGGAAACATTCTGCTCCCTCTTGCATATTATTGACTAAAATAGCAGGGGAGTTCCTTTCTCAACAGAAGATGGGTCTTCTCGTACGGGGCATGAAGTCAAGAAGAACCAAATTTTAATCCAGCCTCTCATACTTCCTAGTTTTGTTATTTAATCTCTTTCCCTCAAATAATGCAAATAATGAAAACACAGGATTCTCTCCATGTCCTAACCAGATATTGAAGGAGTTTTAGTGGTGATTTCTTACATGAAATTCCTTTAAGTAACTGGAGATTATTTTATTCTCATTGTCTTCTATCATGTCCCTAGTTCATAGGATGGTGGAGCTAGAACTAGAAGGCGCTTTAGAGTCCATCTCATTCAAATCTATCATGTTATCAATGAGGAAAATAAGGTCCAGGAAAGATGTATGACTGATCCAAGATTATACAGGTAAAAAATAAGGGAAAGGGTTTTGAACACTGAGCTCTCAGACCCAAATCCAGTGCCCTTTCCCACCTTACCATGATGCCTCTCAGGGGATCCTACCATGGTTTTGATACTGCTTTCTAGCCTTTTCTTTTATGTTTACATTTCTCTAATGTTTAAAGACTTACAAAGTGCTCTCCTCATAGCAATCCACTGAAATAGATAGTATCAATATTATTGGTGATAAGATTTTACATATGAGAACTTGCCCAGGAATCCATATAACTACCAAGGGTTAGAACCAAGACTCCTGACTCTCAGACCATTGTTCTTTCCACTAAACTACTCAATCCAACGAGGCAGACAAACTGAATTGTCTTCCCAAAATCTAATGCAATCATGTCCATTTATTTCTTCAATAAGCACTTAATGGACAGCTATGTGTGAAGTACATCTCTAATACCACAGGCCTGACTTGGTCTTTCAGGTTCTAATAATTACCTAGCCCCAGCAGCCAGGCCACATTGCAATGATAATTTTTTATATCAATAGTTTTTTTTTATTTTTCAAAATACATGCAAAAATAGTTTTTAGCATTTTTCAACATTGCCCTTGCAAACCTCATGCTCCAAATTTTTCCCCTCCTTTCCCCCTCCCTAGACAACAAGTAATCCAATATATGTTAAACATGTGCATTTCTTCTAAACATATTTCCACATTTGTCATGATTCCAAGAAAAATCAGATCAATACAGAAAAAAAACATGAGAGAGAGAAAAAAAGCAAGCAAACAACAAGAACAAAAGGTGAAAATGTCTTCAGTCAGTCTCCATAGTTCTCTCTTTGGATGCAGAAGGCTCTTTCCATCACAAGTCTATTGAAATGAAATGGTGATTTCTATAAGATGCATTTGAACACATTTCTTTCTCTGGGAAATTGGACCACAAAGTAAAATAATTTCAGAGCATGAAGGTACCCTTTTAGAGGCCCAATCCCTAATTTAGCAGAAGAGTAAACTGAGGCTCAGAAGGCTAAACTGAACTTGATGAAGTTCTCACAGATAGGAAGAAATCATGGAGTGAGGGCCTGTGAATCCAAATGCTGTTTCCTTCCCATTAAATCATACTGTCCAGATGTATGAGGATGGAAGTAATAAATGGCACCATCTGTGATCATCTAGGACAAAGCTTAAAGATTAATAGTAGGAGATGAAGAACATCCTCTATTCTTAGAATGGAGTCTCCCTTTAAGGATTCTGAAAGAAGATGTTCCTTCTGTGTGTTTGAGGAGAGTCCACTACACAATTTCTGCAACCACAGGATAATCTGGATGCAGCTGCTTTTCTTTACAATACAGCTACCATATTCTCATCAAAAACAAAAGTGGTGAAAAAGAGGACTTCCATTCTTTTGTGACTGCTCTCTACTGGTGATCCCCTCATTTTTCATTATCTCTCCACCACCACCATACACACACACACACACCTTTAGTGGCACAGTGGATAGAGAGCTGGGTCTGGCAACAGCAAGACCCAACTTCAAATCCTGTCTCAGACAGGTGATTGGTATTTGTCCCTTGTTCTCGAATAGGAACACAATGATATATCACTATGTTAGAATCAAGGTACAGTATGTATGACTGTGGCTGACCAGAATAATATGAGCCAAAAAAGGGAAAATGACAAAGTGTTTGTGGCAGCTCATTTTGTAGTGGCAAGAAACTGGAAACTGAATGGATGCCCGTCAATTGGAGAATGGCTGAATAAATTATGGTATATGAATGTTATGGAATATTATTGTTCTATAAGAAAGAACCATTAGGATGATTTCAGAGAGACCTGGAGAGAATTACATAAACTAAATGAAATGAGTAGAACCAGGAGAACATAATATAATTTTTTTTTGCCAAAAGTATACATTTGGCATTCAAACTAATGTGGCCAGCCCAATGGAGTTGTTCTCTCTGCAATAGAGTTGTAATGCTTGGCAATTTAGTTCTAGAAAGGACCTCAGTTTCTGGTATCTTATCTTGCCAGGTGATCTTCAGAATCTTCCTAAGACAATTCAAAAGGGAAAAAAATCATTTTCCTGGCATGGTGCTTATATGTTGTCCAGGTTTTACAGACATGCAGCAAATGAGGGCAGAGCAGTGGCTCTGTAGATTCAGTTTGGTCACCAGTCTAATACCTCTCCTATCCCATAATTTTCCTTTGGAGTCTCCCAAACACTGAGCTAGCTCTGGCAGTGTATGTGTCAGTTTCATTATGAATGTGGACATCCCTGGAAAGTATACTGCCAAAGTAAGTGAACTTATTCACAGCATCCAAGTTCATCATTTGCTGTAACTGGTGGATCCATATATGGATGGTGTGGTGTTTGTTGACTGATGGAGAACCTTTTTTTTTGGTGTTAATTGTTAGATCAAGATTAACACAAGTATCAGGGAATCGATCCATACTTTATTGCATCTCAGCTTCAGAGGCTGTATTGCATGCACAATCACCTGCAAACAAAGTCATGCACCAACACTCCCTCCACTTTAGTTTTGGCTTCTAGCCTTTTCGAGTTGAATAATTTACCATTAGTTCAGTGGCTACCTTTGAGTCTGTGTTTACCCTCATTGAAGGTATTTGAAAACATGGCTGAAAATATGTTAAAAAGATGAGAGCAAGCACACAGCCTTGTTTCACTCTATTATTGCCTGGGAAAGCTCAAGAACAATGCCCATTGTCCATAACCCAGGCAAATATGCTATTGTGAAATTGATGCACTCTGATGAACTTCTCTGAACAATCAAATTTTGACATAATTTTTGTAGGCCCTCATGAGAGAGTATCAAAGGCCTTGGTCAGATCTACAAATGTTGTATATAGACCTCTGTTCTGCTTCTGGCATTTTTCCTGGAGTTTTAAGGCAATAAATACCATATCAACTGTTCCTCAGCCCCTTCTGAAACCATACTGGTTCTTGGGTAGATGACTTTTTTTTTTACAGGTGTAGGGTCAGGAGAAGTCTGGTAAGAATCTTGCCAGCAATGACTAAGAAAGAGACCCCTCATCCCCTTCCCTCCCCAGGATTGTCACAGGACAATCTATTGATTTTATAAAGATAAATGATGGAGGCATCTTTGAACTCCTCGGATATAACCTCCTCTTGCCATATAATCTGAAAAATTTCAGTCAGCATTTATATGAGCAATGAACCCCACTACCTTTTAAATCTCAGCTGGAATAGAATCAACACCTGCTGCTTTACCACATGAAAATAACCTAATGATATTCAAAACCTCTTTTTCAATTAGAACTTCAGCTAGGGAGTGATTCATTTCAACTTGAGGTAAACAGTCAATAGCTTCAACATTGATTAATGTTCAGTCCAACTCTCCAGGATCATGTTTTTATCACTAATCAGTGTGGCACCATCAATAGAGTAGTTGAGAGGCACTATAGATCTTTGGTCCATAAATAGCTTTCAGTATATCATTAAAAGCCCTTTGGATTGTTACTATCAGAATAAAACTTAATTTCATCTGCCTTCTTACTGAGCAAAGAACTCTGCATCTCTCTAAACTTTTCTTATACTTTATTTTTGATGGAATTAAATGCTACTTTCTTGGAGGTAGATAAATGAACTATTCTGCTGGTACACCATATGGAGATCTCATTGTTTACTTAGCAGCTTCTGAATTTCTCCATCATTTTCATCAAAAAAGTCTTGATGCTTGTGATATTCTGACCCAGATGAGCAAATGCAGTGCTGTACATTGAATCTCTGAAAACTGCCCATTTCTTTTCTGCTCCCCTGTTGCCAACTATGTATTGGCTCAACTTATCTTCCAAGTTAGTAGTGAACTGGTCTCAGACAAGTGCTCTAATATGTTGATATTAATTTTTCTGCTAGTCTTTTTGCTTTGAAGCCACAACTTTCGTTGAATGTAAATATTTAGCTTGAAGAGGATAAATCTGTGATTGATCCAGCATTTTTCACTGTGTATATTGCCGTCATCAATATCACATCCTGTTTCTCTCTTCTCCATACAATCTTTTAATGCTAAAGTTTCCTTTGAGGGTGTATCCATGAAGTTTTATTGTATTTACTTAAAGGGAAGACAATGTTGGTGATGAGAAGGTCATGAAATGCTCAACTCTGACTGTTGCTGTGGCTGTTTCCTATTTCATTCCTCCTAAAGACTCCCTGCCATGAGTGACAACCTGAGCCTACTGTAATATTATCAGAATTATAAGCTTGCCCTTTTTGGCACATAAATAGTTTAAGAGTTTCTAGGTCTTCATAAAGTTTTTCTTTGATCTCATTATGGTTGCTCATGATAGGAGCATAGCTACTGATGATGGTGACATAGCATTTTCACATTGTCATGAGCCTGTCATTCACTCCTTTTGGTAGGGATACAAGCTTGTTGATTAGTTTGGATTACAAAACCTATATCAGCTTTGATTGACTTAGCTCTTTGTTTTTCTTTTTTTTTTAAGCAATATAATGATCTAAGACAGTTACAAAAGTTACCCATGATGGAAAATGCTGTTCACATTCAGTAAACACATTCATATAAAAAATTATGTGACCAAATAATCAAGGATTACTCCAATGAATTATTACTGGTCTTTTTAATTTAATTTAATTTTTAATTTTTTTTATTTTTTATTAAAGCTTTTTATTTGCAAAACATATGTATGGGTGGGTAGTTCTTCAACATTGACTCTTACAAAACTTTCTGTTACAAATTTTCCCCTAGGCTCCTCCCCTCCCTTGGTTGGCAGGAAGTCCATTACATGTTAATTATATTAAAATACTTGACAAGTCAAACATATGTATACATATTTCCACACTTATCTTGCTGTGCAACAAAAATCGTATCTACAAGAAGAAAAAAATCTGAGAAAGGAAACCCAATGCAAGCAAACATTGATAGAGATGATGAAAATATTATGTTGTGGTCCACATTTCATATACCACTTTCTGGGTGTATATGACTTTCTTTACTGAACAATTGGAACTGGTTTGAAATATTTCATTGTTGAAGAGAGCCACGTCCATCAGAATTGATTATCATATAATATTGTTGTTGCCGTGTATAATGATCTCCTAGTTGTGCTCATTTCACTCAGCATCAGTTCATGCAAGTCTCTCCAGGCCTCTCTGAAATCATCCTGGTGGTCATTTCTTACAGAACAATAATATTCCATAAGATTCATATATCATAATTTGTTCAGCCATTCTCCAATTGATGTGAATCCATTCAGTTTCCAGTTTCTAGCCACTACAAAAAAGGCTGCCACAAACATTCTTGCACATGTGGGTCCCTTTCCTTCCTTTAAGATCTCTTTGGGATGCAAGCCCAATGGAAACACTGCTGGGTCAAAGGGTATGCATGGTTTGATAACTTTTTGGGCATAGTTCCAAATTGCTCTCCAGAATGGTTGGATCCATTCACAGTTCCACCAGCAATGTATCAGTGTCCCAGTTTTCCCACATCCCCTCCAACATTCATCATTATCTTTTCCTGTCATTTTAGCCAATCTGACAGGTGTATAGTGGTAACTCAGAGTTGTCTTAATTTTCATTTCTCTGATCAATAGTGATTTGGAATACCTTTTCATATGACTGGAAATGGTTTTAATTTCATCCTCTGAAAATTGTCTGTTCATATCCTTTGATCATTTATCTATTGGAGAGTGGCTTGAATTTGGTCTTTTAAAATTAAAGTATAATCATTTAAATATGAAACTGAATTTTCTAATTATTCCTTGAATTTATCTGTCTACATCCTTTCTTTTCTTTCTTCCTTCATTTTTTCTTTTTTAATAGCTTTTTATTTTTCAAAATACATGCAAAGATAGTTTTCTTTTTTATTAAAGCTTTTTAATTTTCAAAAGATATGCATGGATAATTTTTCAACATTAACCCTTGCAAAGCCTGCTGTTCCAATTTTTTTTCTCCTTCCCCCCCACCCTCTCCCCTAGATGGCAGGTATTCCAATACATGATAAATATGTTTCAATATATGTTAAATCCAATATATGTATACATAGTTAAACAGTTTTCTTGCTGCACAAGAAAAATTGTCTCAAGAAGGAAAAAAACCTGAGAAAGAAAACAAAATACAAGCAAACAACAGCAGAAAAAGTGAAAATGCTATGTTGTGGTCTACAATCCTCTCTCTGGATGTAGATTGTTTTCTTTTCCTCACTGAACAATTGAAACTGGTTTGAATCATCTCATTGTTGAAGAGAGCCATGCCCATCAGCATTGATAATCATATAGTTTTGTTCCTACATCACAGTTGATATTCACACAGTATTGCTGTTAATGCATACAATGTTCTTTTGGTTGCTCACTTCATTGAGCACCAGTTCATGTAAGTCTTTTCTGGCTTTTCTGAAGTCAGTCTGTTAATCATTCCCCAAATGATGGGTATCTACTCATTTTCCAGTTCTTTGTCATCACAAAAAAAGATGCTATGAACATTTTTGCATATGTGGGTCCTTTTTCCTCTTTTATTATCTCTTTGGGATACAGGCTCAGTAGCGACACTGCTGGATTAAACGATATGCACAGTTTGGTAGTCCTTTGATCAAAGTTTCAAATATCTCTCCAGATCATTTCACAACTCCTCCAACAATGCATTAGTGTTCCAGTTTTCCAACATCCTCTCCAATGTTTACCATTATCTTTTCCTGTCAGACAATCTGAGAGGTGTAAAGTAGTACTTCATAGTTCTCTTAATCTGAATTTCTCTAATCAATAGTGATTTAGAGCATTTTTCCATGTGACTAGAAATAGTTTTAATTTCTTCACCTGAAAATTTCTTTATTTTTCCTGAAAGGCAATTAGGATTAAGTGGCTTGCCCAGGGTTACACAGCTAGTTGGTGTTAAGTATCTGAGACCAGCTTTGAACTCAGGTCCCCCTGACTCCAGGGCTAGTGTTGTATTCACTGTGCCATCTAGCTGGCATTTTTACATTTTAATTTATTTTTTGCAAGGTAATTGGAGTTTCTTCCTTCTTTCCTTCCTTCCTTTTCAGTTCCTCTTTCTTGCTTTTCTTTCTTCTTTCTATTTCCTTATCTCTATCCACATAGAGTATTATACCCTTATCTGTGGGTGTTCCAATGTAAATTTTGGTCCCTGAAATCATCAATGATATCTTGGGGTTTATGGGCTAGATTTTTTCTTAAGCACCAGGACTTAAAACCAAATCACTCTGTTTTTCATTGATTGGCCAACAATAGGCCCATGCTAAGCCCCACTTGGTCAATGTGTGGGCCCAGATTGGTTGGGAATGAATGTAAATAGCAGTTGTTTCTATTTTGACTAGAAACTCTGAGGGTTTTCCCCTTCCAGACTGATTTTTTTTTTTTCACTAGCTAAAAGAGGACATTCTCTGCCTCATTTCTTACCTAATCTTAATCACTGAATGGGTGGGGCCTCAGTCAAACTGAGACCTATTAAAGATTTTATTTAGCTTAAAAAGTCTGAAGTCTCCCATTACATCCAGGTCCACCTCTATTTATTTTATCTATATTTTGCCACTGGATCCAAATGGCTCAGGAAGAGAAAGTAAGACTGGTAATTTTGCAAAGCACCCTCTGACTTAAATCCAATTCACTTGCAAGTCATGGCATCATCTCTGACTCAGAAAGGCAACTTAGCTCCTAAAGTCTGTCCCCCAATGGGTATCACACCTTTATCTATGGGTGTGATTTTGATCCCTGTAACCTGGAAAGATATCTTGCAACTGCAATGGACTTTCTTAAGGACCATGCCTTAAATACAAATTTCTTTCTTAAGGACCATGCCTTAAACACAAACTTCTTTGGCTTTCATTGTTTAGCCAGTTATAGGTCTTAGGTTAAGCCCCACTTGGTTATTGGTTAGGCTCTCATTGGCTCAGAATGAATATAAATGGAAATTGTTTCTGTTTTGACTAGAAATACTGAGGATCTTTCCCTCCCAGATTTATTTATTCATTTTTGACCAGGTAAAAGAGCCCATTCTTTTTTTTTCAATTTTTATTTTTCCCACTTACATGTAAAAACATTTTCTGATAATGCATATACATTTGTTTTTTACACATTTCCTTATGAATCATGTTGGGAGAGAAAAATGAGAGCAAATGGGAAAAACCCACAAGAGAAAAAAATAGAAGAAAAAAAAGTAAACATGAAATGACTTGATTTACTTTCAGTCTTCATGGTTCTTTCTTTGGATGCAGATAGCATTTTCCATCCAATGTTTATTGGGATTGTCTTAGATCACTGAACCACTGAGAAGAACCAAGTCTATTATAGTTGAACATTGCACAATCTTGCCATCGCTATATACAATGTTCTCCTGGTTCTGCTTATTTCACTCAACATCAATTTATATAAATCTTTCAAGCCTTTCTAAAATCATCCTGTTCATCATTTTTTAATAGAATAATAATATTCCATTACCTTCATATACCATAGTTTATTCAGCCATTCCCCAATTGATGGGCATTGTGTGGTATGTGAAGACCCTTACCAGTAAATCCAGTGCCTCAGTATAAGTGTAGTAAAAAGGAAAGTTTATTAGCTTTCTCAAGAAAGGCCATTCTTCCAACACCAAAGGTAGTGTCGACAGAGAAGTATGTGTGTGAGTATTCAGCAAAGCAGATGATACAGACCTTAACTGAAACTACCCCTGCCTTCCCTTCTTCTCTCTCAGAAGGTACAATCTATTCACAGAAATCTATCCCATCACAAAAGCAAAGAAAGCAATGTTTTTCATAATGTCTCATCAGATAATGATGTGACAACCCCTTTCCCTTCTAGTCTGAAGGTTTTGATAACTTTTCAGCTTTGGCTAAGAGAAAAGTATGTTTTTTATGGTCAGGATGTACTTTAGCTGTCAAAAAATAATTTGATTTACATGGCAAGATACAGGATATTCTGGGCCCTTCAGAATGAGAGATTCTTTCTTAGCATAAACATCTCTTTAACTCTTAGAGGACTTCATTATCACAATCATGCATCTACTCATTTTCCAATTCTTTGCTACCACAAAAAAAAAAAAAACTTGCCATGAACATTTTCACACATGTGAATTCTTTTCCCTCCTTTATGATTTTCTTGGAATACAGATCCAGTAGTGGTACTGCTGGATCAAAGGATATCAAAGTTTGATAGCCCTTTCTTTCTGGAATGGTTGGATCAGTTCATAACTCCACCAACAATGTATCAGTGTCCCAGTTTTCCCATATCCCCTCCAACATTTATCATTATCTTTTTCTGTCATCTTAGCCAATCTGAGAGCCATAAGGTAGTACCTCAGAGTTGTCTTAATTTGTATTTCTCTAATCAATAGTGACTTAGAGTATTTTTTTTCATATGACTAGAAATGCCTTTAATTTCTTCATCTGAAAATTGTCTGTTCACATCCTTTAATTATTTATCAATTGGGGAATGACTTGCAGTCTTACAAATTTGACAGAGTTTTTTATATATTTTATAAATGAGGCCTTTATCAGAAATTTTCCCCTCAGCTTCCTGCTTCCCTTCTAATTTTGACTACATTGGTTTTGTTTCTGTAAAACCTTTTAAATTGAATGCAAAGTTGTCCATTTTGCATTTCATAATGTTCTCTAGTTTTTCTTTGACCATAATTTCCTCCCTTCTCCATAGATCTGAGAGGTAAACTGTCCTTGCTCTCCTAATTTGCTTATATTATTACCCTTTATGCCTAAATCATGTACCCATTTTGATTTTATTTTTGTATAGGATGTGAGATGTAGGTCTATGCCAACTTTCTAACATATTATTTTGCAGTTTTCCCAACAATTTTTGTGAAATAGTAAATTCTTATCCAAAAGTTGGAGTTTTGGGGTACATCAAACACTAGATTTGTATAGTCATTAATTATTGTCAGGTATATCTAACGTATTTCATTGAGCCATCACTCTATTTCTTAGCCAGTACCAAATGATTCTGATGACTGCTTCTTTATAATAGAGTTTTGGGTATAATACTGCTAGGCTATTATCCTTTGTATTTTTTTCCACTAATTCCCTTGATATTCATAATCTTTTGTTCCTCCAAATGAATTTTGTTATTATTTTTTCCGAGCTCTACAAAATAATTTTTGGCAGTTTGATTTGTATGGCACTGAACAAGTAGATTAATTTAGATAGGTCATTTTTATTATATTAGCTTGGCCTACCATTTTTCTAATTGTTTAGATTTGACTTTGTGTGAAAAGTGTTTTGTAATTGTTTTCAAATAGTTCCTGAGTGCCAGCAACTGGAAGGGGGCATAAGACAGTGAGAAAAAGCAATAGAACAGAGCTAGGTGAGTCAAGTTGTAGTTCTAGCCTAGTAGTCTTAAGTAGTACTATTCAAGCAAGTTGTTAGGTCCTTGTATCACAGAGAAAACTTGCCCTTTCTCATGGGGAAAGCCATTATTTTGACTTATTTCTATTTTTCCCAGGACTGCCAGTCACAATGTATGCAACTGTTTCTCTGAGCTTTGGTTATTATTTGCTACATATATGGGAGAGAATTCAAGGACTTCTGTTTCTGGGAAGAAACCTTGAAATTTCCTTGTATCTGAGCTGAGCTCAAAGATTTTCAGACATGACCCTCCACACCCCGGTTTGTTTAGGCAGATAGAAGTCCAATTACTTTATTTCTCTACAATTATTTTATTTTTTATTTTTTTTATTAAAGCTTTTTATTTGTATAACATATGTATGGGTAGTTCCCCAGCATTGATCTTTACAAAGCTTTCCATTACAACTTTTACCCCCAGTCCCCTCCCCTCCCCTAGATGGCAGGAAGTCCACTACATGTTAATAATGTTGAAATGCTTGAGAAGTTATGCAAGAAAAATCCTATCTACAAGAAAAAAAAAGAATCAGAGAAAGGCAACACAATGCAAGCTAATATAGAGATCATGAAAATCATGAGATCAATAGAGATCATGAAAATGTTACATTGTGGTCCATATTTCATATCCCTCTCTCTGGGTGTATATGGTTTTCTTCAGTGAACAATTGGAACTGGATTGAGACAATTCTTTGTTGCAGAGAGAGCCATGTCCATCAGAATTGATCATCATGTAATACTGTTGTTGCTGTGTATGATGATCTTCTGGTTCTGCTCGTTTCACTCAGCATCAGTTCATGCAAGTCTCTCCAGGCCTCTCTGAAATCATCCTGCTGGTCGTTTCTTACACAGCAATACTAATCCATAACGTTCATATACCATAATTTATTCAGCCACTCTCCAATTGATGGGCATCCCTTCAGTTTCCAGTTTCTAGCCACTACAAAAAGGGCTGCCACAGACATTCTTGCACATGTGGGTTCCCTTCCCTCCTTTAAGATCTCTTTGGGATACAGATCTAGTACAGACACTGCTGGGTCAAAGGGTATGCACAGTTTGATAGCTTTTTGAGCATAGCTCCAAATTGCTCTCCAGAATGGTTGGATCCATTCACAGTTCCACCAACAATGTATTAGTGTTCCAGTTTTCCCAC
>JAJPUD010015739.1:22524-36383 GCA_023553655.1 Myrmecobius fasciatus | reverse complement strand
ATCTAGCTTACCTTTGGTGTCTGTGGTCTGAGAAAACTGCTACTGCTATCACTGATTCAGTTATTCCAAGGCTTATGCCAAGTTTGCTAAGGTAGGAACTGGGTTGACATAGCCTGAGCTATTGGGACAGACCTTTCCAATCAGGTTTCCTAGTTGAAAAACTAGGGCTGGAAAACTTTCATTCTGTCTTTTTGTGAGTTCTGATATTCTAAAATATATATTAAAGTCATTATTGGTATAATTCTTTGTAACATGTTATAAATACTAAAAATGCTGCCTAAAATATAAGGACTAACATTTTTATTAAAAAGCTTGCAGCTATTTTATTTGTATAACATATATATGGGTAGTTCCCCAACATTGATCTTTACAAAGCTTTCCATTACAAATTTTACCCCCAGTCCCCTCCCCTCCCCTAGATGGCAGGAAGTCCACTACATGTTAATAATGTTGAAATGCTTGACAAGTTATGCAAGAAAAATCCTATCTACAAGAAAAAAAAAAAGAATCAGAGAAAGGCAACACAATGCAAGCAAATGTCAATAGAGATCATGAAAATGTTATGTTGTGGTCCATATTTCATTTCCCTCTCTCTGGGTGTATATGGTTTTCTTCAGTGAACAATTGGAACTGGTTTGAGACAATTCTTTGTTGCAGAGAGCCATGTCCATCAGAAATGATCATCATGTAATACTGTTGTTGCTGTGTATGATGATCTCCTGGTTCTGCTCGTTTCACTCAGCATCAGTTCATGCAAGTCCCTACAGGCCTCTCTGAAATCGTCCTGCTGGTCATTTCTTACAGAGCAATAATATTCCATAACATTCATATACCATAATTTATTCAGCCACTCTCCAATTGATGGGCATCCATTCAGTTTCCAGTTTCTAGCCACTACAAAAAGGGCTGCCACAAACATTCTTGCACAGGTGGGTCCCTTTCCCTCCTCTAAGATCTCTTTGGGATATAGGCCCAATAGAAACACTGCTGGGTCAAAGGGTATGCACAGTTTGACAACTTTTTGAGCATAGCTCCAAATTGCTCTCCAGAATGGTTGGATCCGTTCACAGTTCCACCAACAATGTATTAGTGTCCCAGCCCTCCCACATCCCCTCCAATATTCATCGTTATCTTTTCCTGTCATTTTGAACTACCCATATATATGTTATACAAATAAAAAGCTTTAATAAAAAAAAGCTTGCAGCTAGAAAATGATAATTTAGATGGGGCTAACAATTGAAAATAAGACATAACAAATCCATATTTAAAAAAAATCTAAAAGGTCTGGCTCTCCTCTCAAAATAACATACATTTATATAAGGGTTATTCATTTTATACCTAGAATAGTCTAGTCCTTTGAAATTACTGAATCCAATTTTTTTTCTTTTACACTTAAAGAAGGTGAACACCAGGATGTGAAATGGCTTTTCAATGTTCAAAATCTATTAAATAGATGATCTGGGAATGGAATCCTTGTATTTGAATTCTAAATTCAATAATCTATCCACATTCCATGCTTTCTTTCTTTTAAACTTTATGTACTATGTAGATAGCTGTACTATACTATATTATATGAAACTTTGCAGACTTTGATAAGTTTTGCTTCTTTTAAAAATAAATAAGGAAACATATATATATATATATATATATATAACATTTTATAATAATTAAGCTACTATGAATTTTACATTATCACCTGTACATCATTATTCAAAATATATTTTATATGTTGAAAACAAGTTTGTTTTTTTTAATTTAATTTAATTTTTGTTTTCTTCTTATCAGAATAGTATATGCATGGCTGTGACTTGTTCAGGTTCCAATTATCAATAAACAGATAAAGACATGCAATCAATTTATGCCCAGCCATCTAATGACAAGTATTTGTTCCCATCACGAATACAGAGTCCATTACCGGATTCATTTGCAAAGATTTTCCATTTGTAAATTACCAAAAAGACATTTCCTTTTTCTGACAAAATATTTTATAGTATTTTTTCAGATGTATGCAAAAATGTTTCCAACATTCACTTTTGTAAAACTTTGCATTTCAAATTATCTCTCTCTCCTTCCCCCTTAGCCTCCCCAAGACAGCAATCACAAAAAGTTAAACAAATACAATGCTTCTAAAATATTTTCAAATTCATATTGTGTAAGAAAATTCAGATCAAAAAATGGAAAGAAAACAAAAAATAAAAAAAAAACAAGCAAACAACAAACAATAACAGCAACAAGGTGAAATACTGTATTTTGTTCCACCTTCAATCTTTGTAGTTCTCTCTCTGGATGTGGATAGCACTTCCCCTCAAAATCTATTGAAATTACTTTTAATCCCCTCATTGTTGAAAAGAGAAAAATTTATCACAGTTGATCATCACATAATCTTATTGCTGTATACAATGATCTTTTAGTTCTACTCATTTCACTTAGCATCAGTTCATGTAAGTCTTCCCACATTTTTCTGAAATCAGCCTGCCCATAATTTCTCATATAACAATAAAATTCCATTCTGTTCATTCAGCCATTTTCCAGGTGATGGGCATGCATTCAATTTCAAGTCCCTTGCAACTACAAAAAGGGATGCTACTAACATTTTTACATATGTGGGTCCTTTTCCCTTTTTATGATCTGTTTGGGAAACAAACCCAGTAGAAACATTGCTAGATCAAAGGGTTTGCTTAGTGTTATAGCCTTTTGGGCATAATTCCAAATTTCTCTTTGGAATGGTTGAATCATTTCACAACACCACCAATAATGCATCAGTGTCCCAGTTTTCCCACATCATCCTCCAACATTTAGTATTATCCTTTCCTGCCTCAGTCAATCTGAGAGGTATGAAGTGGTACCTTGGAGTTGTCTTAATTTGCATTTCTCTAATCAATAGTGATCTAGAGTATTTTGTTTTTTCATATGACTGGCAATGGCTCTAATTTCGCCATCTAAAAATTGTCTGTACATAACCTTTGACCACTTATGAATTAGGGAATGACTTGTAGTCTTAGAAATGTGAGTCAATTAGATATATAAGGCGTTTAACTAAAAAAAAAAATTTAAAACCTAAGATTTATCTCCATAAAACAATAAGACAATAAAACAAGACTTTAATATAACTAAAAGTACTTCACAAAGTTTTAAAGAAAACAAGTAGCTTCAAAGAAATCTATTAAGCAATGGATTAAAGTAAAATGATTAAATGATTCATACATTCCAGAAGAACTAAAAATATTTTTCCTGTATTAATTTATAATATCATCATCAAAGAAAATCAAACATCTGAAAGATTCACAAACCGGCCAATTGATTTATATCAGAATTAGTCTACGATTTTCTGAAGGGATTCTATTTGATCACAATCTAAGAAAGTCTGTAATGGAGTAATCCATTAAAGAAGGAATGATCTCTCTGTGGTCCCAACATTATCAAAATTTAACAAAAACTTTAAATGTTAATGCAAGTTTTACAAGTATACATTATAATGTAGTATGTGTATAGTAAAATTATATCAATCAAATACTGCTTTGTCTATCTCTAGTAGGCAATTTTTCCAACAAGGAATAAAATTGTGTTTTTCAGGTGAAGGAATGCAAAATATCAGCAGCCATATGAGAAAGATTCCATGACTATGTCAATGTAAATGAAAGAAAAATAACAACATACAGTTTTAATTGTGTATTTTTTTCATTTACACTGTCATGTTGTTTTTTTTTCTTTAGCCCTATTAATTTAATTTTCCTTCTGATCATATGTATGCTTCTCTATTCATATGGCTATTTTTTCCCACACAACATAATCATAATCCATTATATCCCTGTAACAAAATTCCCTATACTACAGTTTAAAGATACTTTTTCCCCCAATTCATTTATATCTTTGTCTTGTCTGTTTATCTATTTGTCTCTATCTCTGTGTTTCTCCCTCTCCCTCTCCTTCCCTCTCTCTCTATACCCTTCTTTTCCTCTCCCTCTTTCCCTCCTTCTCCCCTTCTCTGTCTCTCTCTTTCTGTCTGTCGTCTCTCTCTCTCTCTTTCAGTCTGTTGTCTCTCTCTCTCTTTCTCTCTCTCTCTCTCTCTCTCTCTCTCTCTCTCTCTCTTTCTCTCTCTTTCTCTCTCTCTCTCTCTCTCTTTCTCTTTCACACACACACACATACATATATGCACACAGACACAAAAACGCGCTGACACACATACTGCTACAAATATGGAGCCTTTTTACTGCCCTGTTAAATTTCTGAGTCAACAGGTGCTCCTCTGACATGATATTTCATATTGTGACTGTCCATTTTCACTGGTCATTATCTGCTCTTGGAATATTTCTCTCTCCTTTATATAGCATTCTTCCTGACTTCCTTCATTTTTCAGCTAAAATTCCATTTTCTATAAAATTTTTTCTAAAACCCTTTGTAATTCTAGTACTTTCTGTTTACAAATGATCAACAATTTATGGTTATGTATATGTCACATAAAACTATAAGATACTTGTGAAGAGGGAGTAGCTTTTGCTTCTCTTTGTGTTTCTAAACTACATAGCACAATGTCTGGCATTTTGTAAAAGCTTAGTACATACTAGCTGGGCATACTGGTCACTAGGGAAAGAGGACAAATGAGGGAAGGAGGACAAATGAGGGAAGGATTTGTGGATGAGAATAAAGGAAGGAGACCATGTGAGACTAAGATTGCTTTAAAGTAGATTAAAAAAATATAAATGATGAGATGTATTATTCACTTTACAGAGAAAGGGAGCAATTTAATTTCCATTAAAGTAGTTGGGAGAATGGCATGATAAGCCTCACCTGGCTTCACTGTAATTTTTATATCAAGATTGCAGGATTTTGTTTCATGGTACAAACTGTGTTTTATAAAAAGTAGAAACAAATAGTGTTGGTTTGACCTTTTTGATGTTCCTTTTACAAGATTTCCTTTTGCACTCTTCTATTTACAGCTTCAGTAGCTTATAACTGAAAAGTGAGCCATCAAAATACAAAACATGTAAGCACTTCAAAAGTACAGTTTCTGTGAAGCATGATACATCCATAATCTTTCACAAATTAAATTCTAAAGGTTAGAGAGAGCTCTGAACAGAGAGAGTTAGCAGGTAAGAGGAAAGCTGAGCCCTAAGGGAATAACAAGTATCTGACTCTATTGTGTTATAATAACCTAGTTTTCTTTAGCATGCTATTCTCATTTTCAGGGCACAAGTAAAATGGATTTTCAGTAGTATTTCCAAATTTCTATGTAATAAAAAGCCAAAAGGTTGTCACCTGAGATCTAGACCTACCCATGCAACAGCAAACAGTTATATAGGAAGTCATTACTTCTCAAATAAAAAAACTTCAGGTAGTTTTTGCCTAAATAAAGAAGATGAATTCAAGTCAGAGTTGGACATCAAGAGATGAAGATGGAAACAACAGAGCAACATCTAGAATTAATAGGAAGAGGGAAAAAAGTATAGGCAGAAAATGTTCTGTGTGATCCCCACAACATTTTTATCAAATGGAATAGGGTTTGGAAATTAAAAGAAAATCATCAAAATATATGCTGGCTATATGTTCTTTTAGAAAGCTCTTTCATCTTTATTGAAACTCATTACAGCAATGATGATCACATTTGCCTTGGAGAAGCAGCACAGCTTGACACCTGAAGACTTATGTTTGGGTCCTAGGTCTATCACTAACTAATGCCCTCCCCAGTTTTCTTATCTGTAAAATGAGGTTAATAATAAAACTATAATGTTTATCCCCTAGGTGCTAAGCGTGGGGATAAGAATTTGATATATAAATACATTGATATTGAGAATTCCCAAATTAAAACAAAGTTACCTTCCTGGTTCCAAGATAATATCACTATAGATCATTTTATTTTAGACATCATAAATATACAAAAAAAAATGAAAAAGCACAGTCAAGCTTACATTCTGCAGGTACTTTGAATATTAGAATGAATCCTATTATTCTGAAGTATCATTATTATCTACCTTTTTATTTATTTTTTCCATTTCAATAACTTTTTATTTTACCAAATATGTGCAAAGATAATTTTCAACATTTTTCTTTGCAAAGACTTGTGTTCTACCTTTTTTCCTCTCCCACCTGCAACCCCTTCCATTGACATCAAGCAATCCAATATGGGTTAAACATGTGTAATTCTTCTAAACATATCCCATACTCATCAAGATGTACAAGAAAAATCAGATCAAAAGTTGAAAGAAAGGAGAAAAAAAGAAAAGAAAAAAGCAAACAATAAGAAAAATTGAAAATACTATGCTTTGATCCATTTTCAAGTCACCATATTTCTCTCTCTGGACATAGATGGCCCTTTCCAATACAAGTCTAATGGAATTGCCTTGCATCACTTCATTGGTTGAAAAGAGACAAGTCCATCATAGTTTATTATCACATAATCTAATGGGTTTTTTGGTTTGTTTTGTTTGTTCTTTTTTTTTAACACATTGGTTTATCAATCATGTTGGGAGAGAAAAGTCAGAAGAAAAGCAACAACAACATTTTTTTTTCTTGAAGCAGATGGCATTTTATGACCAAAATCTATTGGAATTGCTTTGAGTCATTTGTTTAATGAATCAAGTTTTTCACAATTAATCATTGCACATTCTTGCTGTTATTATATACAATATATTCCTGATTCTATTGGTTTCTCTCAACATCTGTTTATGTAAAACTTTCTAGGTCTTTATAAAATCAGATTATTCATCATTTTTACAGAACAAAAAATTCCATTAACTTCATATAGCATAACTTCTTCAGCCATTCTGCAATTAATAGACATCTACTCATTTTCCAAGTCTTGGTTCCCACAAAAATGAGTTTCCACGAGCATTTTTGCACATGTAGGTCCCATTCCTTCCTTTCTGATTTCCTTGGAATACAGATCCAGTAATGGCATTTCTGGGGCAAAGGATATGAGCATTTTTTCATATCAGTATGAATGGATTTAATTTTGTCATCTGAAAATTGTTTGTTCACTTGGTTCTGTTCAAGAATGAGATGTTTCAAATCAGCTCCAATTGTTCAGTGATGAAGAAAACCATATAAATCCAGAGAGAGGGATATGAATTTGGACCACAACATGACATTTTCATGCTCTCTTTTGATGTTTGTTTGCATTATATTTAGTTTCTCAGATTTTTTTTCTTGTAGATCCAATTTTTCTTGTGCGACAAAATAACCTAATAAATATGTATACATATTTGATTTATCAAGTATTTTGATATGGTTAACATGTATTGGACTTCCTGCCATCTAAAGGAGGGGGTAGGTAGTAGGGGGGAAAATTTGTAATGGAAAGCTTTGTAAGGGTCAATATTGAAAAATTACCCATGCATATGTTTGGCAAATAAAAAGCTTTATTAAAAAGTTTTCATTTTTTTATTTGCATCATCTACATTTGAAATCTTTAAGAATATAAATGTCATATACTGCAATTCTTGACATCATGTTAAATTTCAATATATTGTTGAAGCTAAGACATTTTATAAGCAATTGTGTAAAAATTGTCTGTTCACAGTCATTGATCATTTGTCCTTTGGGGATTGACTTGTATTATTATAAATTTGACACAGTTCTTTATGTATTTTAGAAATGAGACCTTTATAAGAAATTGGATATAAAGATTTTAGGGGAGAACTTTCTACCAATGAAGAGGAAATTAGAGCAATAATTAGGAGTACTTCGCCCAACTTTATGCCAATAAATTTGATAATCTAAATGAAATGGAGAAATATCTACAAAAATATAGATTGCCCAGGTTAACAGAAGAGGAAATAAATTATTTAAATAGTCCCATTTTAGAAAAAAAGAAATAGAACAAGCTATTAAACAATTCCCTAAGAAAAAATCTTAAGGGCCAGATGGATTTACATTCAAAGAATGTAACCAAACATTCAAAGAACAATTAATTCTAATACTATATAAACTATTTGAAAAAATAGGGAAAGAAGGTGTCCTATAAAATTCTTCCTGTGATAAAGAGATGGTGCTGATAGCTAAACCAGATAGGGTGAAAACAGAGAAAGAAATCTATAGACCAATTTCCCTAATAAATACTGATGCAAAAATTTTAAATAAGATATTAGCAACGAGATTACAGAAAGTCATCCCCAGGATAATACACTATGACCAAGTAGGATGTATACCAGGAATGCAAGGCTGGTTCAATATTAGGAAAACTATCAGCATAATCAATTTTATTAATAATCAAACTAACAAAAATCATATGATTATTTCAATAGATGCAGAAAAAAGCATTTGATAAAATCCAACAGTCATTCCTATTAAAAACACTAGATAGTATAGGAATAAATGGGCTTTTCCTTAAAATGATCAGTAGGATATATTTAAAACCATCAGCAAGCATCACATTAATGGGAACAAACTAGACCCATTTCCAATAAGATCAGGAGTGAAACAAGGCTGCCCGCTATCACCATTACTATTTAATATTGAATTATAAATGTTAGCTTTGGTAGAAAGAGAAGAAAAAGATTAATGGAATTAAAGTAGGTCATGAGGAAATTATCACTCTTTGCAGATGACATAATAGTATACTTCGAGAACCCTAGAGACTAAGAAATTACTAGAAACAATTCAGAACTTTAGTAAAGATGCAGGATACAAAATAAATCCACATAAATCATCAGCATTTTTATATATTACCAATAAAGCTCAGCAGCAAGAGATACAAAAAGAAATTCCATTCAAAATAACTCTTGATAGTATAAAATATTTGGGAATCTGTCTACCAAGGAAAAGTCAGGAACTCTACGAACTAAACTATAAAACACTTTCCACAAAAATAAAGTCAGATCCAATCAATTGGAAAAACATCAAGTGTTCATGGGTAGGCCAAGCAAATATAATAAAAATATC
The DNA here is from genome assembly GCA_023553655.1 of Myrmecobius fasciatus. Taxonomy (NCBI): domain Eukaryota; kingdom Metazoa; phylum Chordata; class Mammalia; order Dasyuromorphia; family Myrmecobiidae; genus Myrmecobius; species Myrmecobius fasciatus. The sequence goes on along the minus strand of JAJPUD010015739.1, from coordinate 27,506 downwards.
AATACTACCCAAACTAATTTACTTATTTAGTGCCATACCAATCAAACTCCCAAGAAATCATTTTACAGATCTAGAAAAAAAAAAGTAGCAAAGTTCATTTGGAAGAACAAAGGGTCAAGAATTTCAAGGGCATTAATGAAAAAAAAAAAGGCTGATGAAGGTGGCCTTGCTGTACCAGATCTAAAATTATATTATAAAGCAGCAGGTATCAAAACCATTTGGTACTGGCTAAGAAATAGAGTAACAGATGAGTGGAATAGGATAGGATCACAGGACAAACTAGGTAATAACTATAGTAATTTAGTGTTTGATAAACTCAAAGACCCCAGATCTTGGGATAAGTATTCATTATTTGACAAAAACTGCTGGGAAAATTAGAAATTATTATGGAAGAAATTAGGGCTTGACCCACACCTAACACCACATATCAAGATAAGATCTAAATGGGTTCATGATTTAGATATAAAGAGTGCTATTATAAGCAAATTAGAGGAACATAGAATAGTTTACTTCTCAGACCTGAGGGGATGGAAGAAATTTATGTCCAAAGAAGAACTGGAATGCTTAATTGAACACCAGATAAATAATTTTGACTATATTAAGTTAAAAAAGTTTTTGTACAAACAAAACTAATACACACAAGATTAGGAGGGAAGCAATAAATTGGGAAATCATCTTGACATTTAAGGCTGATAAAGGCCTCATTTCTAAAATATATAGAAAATTGTCACACATTTGTAAGAATTTAAGCCACTCTCCAATTGATAAATGGCCAAAGGATATGAACAGAAAATTTTCAGATGATGAAATTAAAACTATTTCTAGTCATATGAAAAAGTGCCCCAAATCACTACTGATCAGAGAAATGCAAATTAAGACAACTCTGAGGTACCACTACACACCTGTCAGATTGGCTAAAATGATAGGAAAGATAATGATGAATGTTGGAGGGGATGTGGGAAAATTGGGACACTGATACATTGTTGGTGAAACTGTGACGGGATCCAACCATTCTGGAGAGCAATCTGGAACTATGCTCAAAAAGTTATCAAACTGTGCATACCATTTGACCCAGCAGTGTTTCTACTGGGCCTATATCCCAAAGAGATCTTAAAAGAAGGAAAGGGACACACGTGTGCAAGAATGTTTGTGGCAGCCCTTTTCATAATGGCTAATAATTGGAAACTGAATGGATGTCCATCAATTGGAGAATGGTTGAATAAATTATGGTATAAGAATGTTATGGAATATTATTGTTCTGTAAGAAACGACCAGCAGGATAATTTCAGAGAAGTCTGGAGAGACTTGCATGAATTGATGCTGCATTAAAGGAGCAGAAAAAAGAGATCATTTTACACGGCAACAACAAGACTATATGATGATCAATTCTGATGGACATAGCTTTCTTCCATAATGAAATGTTTCTTTTTTTATTAAAGCTTTTTATTTGCATAACATATGTATGGGTAGTTCCTTAGCATTAATCTTTACAAAGCTTTTCGATACAAATTTTTCCCCCAGTCCCCTCCCCTGCCCTCCCTTAGATGGCAGGAAGTCCACAACATGTTAATTATGATAAAATACTTGACAAGTAGAATATGTGTATAGATATTTCCACACTTATTGTACAAGAAAAATCATATCTAAAAACAAAAATCAGAGAAAGGAAATACAATGCAAGCAAACATCAATAGAGAGCATGAAAATGTTATGTTGTGGTCGACATTCCATATCTCTCTCTCTCTGAGTGTTTATGGCTTTCTTCACTGAGCAATTTGAACTGGTTTGAGACATTTCATTGTTGAAGAGAGCCATGTCCATCAGAATTAATCATCATATAGTTTTGTTGTGGCATGCACAATGATCTCCTGTTCCTGCTCGTTTCACTCAGCATCAGTTCATGCAAGTCTCTCCAGGCCTCTCTGAAATCATCCTTCTCGTCGTTTCTTACAGAGCAATAATATTTCATAACATTCATATACCATAATTTATTCAGCCACTTTCCAATTGATGAGATCCATTCAGTTTCCAGTTTCTAGCCACTACAAAAAGGGCTGCCACAAACATTCTTGCACATGTGGGTCCCTTTCCCTCCTCTAAGTTCTCTTTGGGATATAAGCCCAATAGAAACACTGCTGGGTCAAAGGGTATGGATAGTTTGATAACTTTTTGAGCATAGCTCCAAATTGCTCTCCAGAATGGTTGGATCTGTTCACAGTTCCACCAACAATGTATTAGTGACCCAGCTTTCCCACATCCCCCCAGCATTCATCATAATCTTTTCCTGTCGTTTTAGCCACTCCGACAGGTGTTTAGTGGTACCTCAGAGTTGTCTTAATTTGCATTTCTCTCATCAATAGTGATTTGGAGCAACTTTCCATATGACTAGAAATGGTTTTAATTTCATCATCTGAAAATTTTCTGTTCATATCCCTTGACTATTTATCTATTGAAGAGTAGCTTTAACATAATGAAATGTTTCAAACTAGTTCCATTTGTTCAGTGAAGAAAGCCATATACACCCAGAGACAGATATGAAATGTGGACCACAACATAACATTTTCATGCTCTCTATTGATATTTTCTTGCATTATGTTTCACTTTCCAGATTTTTTTTCTTGTAGATCTGACTTTTCTTGCACAGCAAGATAACTATAAAAATATGTATACACATATTCTATTTGTCAAGTGTTTTAACATAATTAACATGTAGTAGACTTCCTGCCATCTAGGGGAGGAGTGGGGACTAGGGGGAAAAATTCATAACAGAAAGCTTTGTAAGGATTAATGTTGAAAAATTACCCATACATATGTTGCAAATAAAAAGCTTTAATTAAAAAAAGACATCTACTTTGCTGTTCTCTTCTGGGTTTCTATTCTGATCTTCTCTGTCTGTAGTAACTCTCTATGGCCAGAGATTTTTTTTTTTTTGCTTTTTTGCTCATTTTAAAAGTTTGAGATCTTGAAAATGGGAAGATTTTTCTGAGCTTCCTCTGCAGGACTAAAATACTTTTTTACTGTCTGTCCTGGGCCCCATGTTGCAGACTTTCCCACTGCAATTAGTCGCCTGGCCAAGTCCCACCTATTATGCAGGGTTTCAAGAGCTCACAATTTACCTGCTGTATTTTCACTGAAAGTCTCACTGCTGATCTGCACTTCTGAAGCAGAAGAGAGTAACCAATGCTGCTGTATTTTAACTGAGAGCCTCCTGCTAGATTCCCCATACCAGTACTCTTTTATCCAGGCTGCCCAGTGCAAGCTCTCCCCTTCCGTGTTTACACTGGGTAAGGTTCCCCTCTGCCCAATTGACACAGACCTGTCCTGAAGTCCTTCCAATATATTGGAAAAAATATTACACTTCAAATATTTACAGGTTCTGTCACTCCAACATCGATTTAGAGACTTAATCTCGTATTGATTCTAAAGGATGCCAGGAAGAGCTGGGTCAGTGTCCTTTCTACTCTGCACTGTCTTGGCTTCACCTTTTCCTTAATTATTATCTATCCCCTCCTTATTTACATTTATGTATATTTTATCTACATTTAATAGATACTAACAAGAATATTTAAGCATTCTTCAAATTTGTTTCACCTTTATTTTCTGTTTTCTTTTAGTAAAGAATGAATCTCAAAATATTAGGTGGATTTTTCGAAGGAAGAAATATCTGTTGCAAATAGCAACAAATAGGAATCACAGAAATTAAAATGCATTAATGAGATTGCCATCTGCTCCCATAGATGGAGTACTCATAATTATAGATTCATCAATTATAGTTATCACTTTATCAGAAAGTAAATTTATTAAAAACACTAAGGGGTAATAGAATTTAGAGTTCTAAGTTTAACTTTCTCTTTTACTCTGTATTTTATCTGATGATAGATTTTCCACAACAATAGAATATACCAACAGTGTGCTGGAGAAAAAAAAAAAAAAAAGAAAAGCTATTATCAGGACAAATAGATAATTCAGAAAGACACAAAACAGATTGTTTTCAATATCAATCAAATTCCACAAATTGATATTAGCATTAGTGAATGAATGGATAAATTAATGAGAAAAAAGTCCCAATTATGTAATAATAATCTCTAGAGTATACATAAGGATTTAAGATTTACAAATCACTTTACAAATATCCTTTCATTTGGGGGCGGAGCCAAGATGGCAAACTGCGAACAGCTTTCTCTGTGAACTCCCTCCGACATTCCCTCAACCCAGACATAGTAAGCCTTAAAACTGGTTTCTGAGTGAGGTCCTGGCCAAGCATTTGGACTACAACGCACTTCTATAAAGGATCTACCTTGAAAGAACTCCGGAGAAGGTTAGCCTCAGGGGAAATCGGCCTCTGGTCGCGATCAGACTCCAGCCGGGGCGGAAGCCAGGGCTGCGATAGAGGGGCGGATTTTGGGTACCCAGGAAGCCCCTGGGAGACGCCTGGGCCACTTTGCTCTGCTTGCGGGCAGGTGCTTTGGCAGATCTGCCTTTGGAAGGGGGTGGATCAAGAACAACTGAAAACGTGGTCCTGGTGCGAATCTAGCCCGACCAGCCTCAGACCGGAAGTCAACTCGGCAAACTGCCCCAGGGCAAATATAAATTGTTGCAGTTTTCTCGGCTTTTGAAAAATATCCCAACTTTAAATCATGAGCAAGAAGCAGAAGAGAGCTCTCACCATAGAAAGCTTTTACGGAGAAAAAATAGAACAGTCCCCAGATCCTGACATTATGAAAACAATCCCAGATGAAGCCACAAAGGCAGAATTAAGTTGGTCTCCCTTTCAGAAGGCTTACCTGGATGATTGCATTAAGAATCTCAAAAGAGAGCTAGAAGAAGAATGGGGAAATAAATTGAGATCAGGGCAACAGAAATATCAAAAACTGGAAAATAGGACTGGTGAATTGGAAAAAGAAAACAGTTCACTGAAAAACAAAATTGGTGAATTGGAAAAAATCACCAATTCACTGGAAAATAAAAATGGTGAACTGAAA